>VSMD01080942.1:0-72670 GCA_008750895.1 Mirza zaza | reverse complement strand
AAGAATGGATTAATAAAATGTGGTATATGTATACCATGGAGTACTATTCAGCTCTAAGAAACAACGGTGATATAGCACATCTTATATTTTCCTGGTTAGAGCTGGAACCCATACTACTAAGTGAAGTATCCCAAGAATGGAAAAACAAGCACCACATATATTCACCAGCAAACTGGTATTAACTGAGCAGCACCTAAGTGGACACATAGGTACTACAGTAATAGGGTATTGGGCAGGGGGGAGGCGGGAGGAGGGCGGGTATATACATACATAATGAGTGAGATGTGCACCATCTGGGGGATGGTCATGCTGGAAACTCAGACTTGTGGGGGGAGGGGGGGAAGGGCATTTATTGAAACCTTAAAATTTGTACCCCCATAATATGCTGAAATATATAAAAAAATAAAAAAATAAAAAATAGTAAAGGCAAAAAAAAGAAATTAACAGTATACATTTTTGGCAGTAGATAGGGGTCCTTCGTCAAGGGGACCCAGCCTCATTCCACAGTCTAGGTCTGTAAACTGGCTCCAGTCTGGGAATTGATTAAGGAGCCATGACTCACTGTTTTTATGACTCAAGTTAGATTTTTGTTTACTTGATATAGAGCTTCTTTGTTTGTACAGATCAAGTAAGAATTTAGACTTCCTATTTATTTTACTTCATGATTAACTAGACAATTGCCATAGGTACCTGCAAGTCAGTCTATTCTTTTTTTAGAATTTTAATTTATTTTTAAAATTTTTTGTTTTTTTAAGGATGGAGTCTCCCTCTGTCACTCAGACTGGAGTGCAGTGCCATGATCACATCTCAATAGCTCACTGTAGCCTCAGACTCCTGGGCTCAAGCAATCCTCCCAGCTCAGCTTCCCAAGTAGCTGAGACTACAGGTGTGAGCCACCATGCCTGGCTATTTTTTTAGAGATGAGGTCTTATTATGTTGCCCAGGGTAAAGTGCCGTGGCTATTCCCAGGCCTGATCATAGCACATTACAGCCTCGAGCTCTCGAGCTCAAGCAATCCTCTATCCTCAACCCGTTGAGTAGCTGGGAATACAGGTATGTACCACTGCACTGGGCTAGATCAAAAGAACAATCAGGCTGGAGAGCTAAGGGATCTTCCCAAGGTCCCACGGTTAAGGGCAGGGGCAGGACACATTTGGATTTCCTGGTTCCCAGTCCTGTGCCAACTTCACCAAGGCACAGTGCTATAGCCTCTGGTACCACAATTTACAGAGTCTAGCTGAGTTAGCCAGACACAGCCTGTGCTTCGACAGGTAAATTATGTTACTTAGAGGCCAGTAGCCCTGACATGTGGGCTAAAGGATGGATGATTTGTCTGCAATAGGGATGAGGATGATATTAAGAATATATCCAAGTTGTCTCCACTTCTGTACCATCCTTGAATTAGCTTCTGGACAGTCCATTGGTTTGGAGCAGCCACCATAATGTCATTTTTTTCTCTATATTCAATTGGGTTGATCATGGTACAATCCAGATTGGCAATTAAAATTGCTATAGTAATTTGACCACAGTCAGGTACTTTTGAGTCTCTGGATACTGCTGAAGTTTCCCAGAGTAGATTGCAAACTGAAAGGACTGGAAAGTCCAGCTCCTAGGCTGTCAGGCTTCTCCTGACAGGCCAGTGGTATGAGTAGGTAATAAGAGAGAGAAGGAAGGCTTGGCCTTTCCTAGTGGCAAGAATGTCTTATCCTATGGACCTACTCACTGAAAAGATCCTTTAACAAACAGACTCATATAATACCTATTCTTCCTCATTCAACATTTAGGTCTGTTGCAGCCCTGTGAGTCCAAATGCCTCCCCAAGTCAGCGGGGTACGCAGCCAATCTCACAGACTGAGCACCGAGGGGTGCCGGGCAAAGGAGAAGAACTGCCCCACCACTACCACCACTGCAAAGCAAGTGATTGATTCTGATCATTTTTTTCCCAAGGACAAAATAGTTTATACTTTCCCAAATTTTTCAACCATCTTGTTTTACTGGAATGCATTGTCTTCACTCTAAGGAAAGCTCCTGAAATTTGTGAAAGTTAGTCAAATATTTGCTAAGTGGTCAACATGTGTGGAATGTAGCATAGGAGGAGCTATAGGAAGTATTACTCTGCGTAATTAAGAAAAACATGCCGTAGTCCTCTGTCCTTCTCTTTTCATAAAACCGTGTTCCGCTCTGTAGGTTGTGAGGTGGTATCATCAACAGCCACAACTGGTAGCTTCTCAAATTCATAACCCAGCCCTATCTCCCTCACTTTCGTTTATTTTGAAAAATTTTATATCATATTCATAGATTCATTTTATGCTAGACACCTTGAAAAGAATGACTCTAAGTTCTTAAGCATGAATTAGACATTTTATATTTTAACTATTTTTTTCCTTATTAAAGCAGGGTTTCTCATAGTCTCCTAATTGAGCTATTGGGTTTTCCTAAGCTTGTGGGTTCACTTAGTATAGTAATAAGTGTCGTAAGCTCTATAATGACTACACCATTGGCTTTATTGTGCCACTGCACTTGGCTAATAGCATAACTTCTGATCATTCAACAGAAGTCAGGAACTTGCAAAAAGAGCCTATCATGGCCTAAGGAGGCTTTTTACCTAGTTAAATCTGTTAAGTTAGCATAGATCAATGAAACCACATTTATGTGAGACACTCTAATCCTGGATTTAAGAGCATGCTTGAATGGTTCTAACATTTAATTAGTTCATAATAGGTAGGACCAGAGCTACTTCCTGCTTAAATTAAATTTTCAGAAGAAACATACATGTATGAATGAGTTTTGCTATAGAAACAGCATTCCATTTAAAACAATATCCATTTCCTAGAATAAAAACATTAGAACAATCAGCTATGAAATATAGGTGTGTGTTCCCTTTTCCCCAGGATTTAAAGGTTGATAATTATATTTCTAAGTACCATCATCGTGGCTTCTAAGGCTGACACAAAGATTTGGAAGGAGATGTGGTAAGCGATAATTTTCTGGTGATGAGGTTCTCTAGAGCAGATAACATGTTCAATTATGAAAAATAAACACATTACTATAAAATATGAAGAAGAAAAACCTTACCCGAATCCAGAAAGTAAGCGACAGAAGAGAAAGAAGCCATAACCTTGGACAAATGAAGAAAGGAAGGCAAAGAATCCGTTGACGGACATGCAAATCAGAAGAGACTGTCTCCTTCCTGCTTTGTCTGCCAGTCCTCCCCAGAAGAACGCCCCCATCATCATCCCGAGGTACACTATGCTGCCTGCAACACACAGAAAACAGAGAGACATCAGAGATTGGGAGAAAATGACACACGTAACAGCAAATGAACAAGGAACAAAATACATTCCAGCATTTTGCATGGGGAAAATTTCCTTTAAAAGCATATCCTTCAGGACACAGTTATCAGCTGTCAGGTTGGGAAGCAAGCTCTGTGGGCTACCTTTGGCCACCATGACTGACTGCAAGGGCTGATGCAAAATTTTTTCCTCTATCATCTCATGCACAATAAGACAAAATGGTCATAATCCTGGAGTCTGACTCACAGTCAAGTCACCTTTGGTCCAGATGCCCAGGCTTGCACCATGACAAGGCCAAGATGGGAAATTGAGTCAAGGGCTCCCAGGTCAAAGTGAGTCCCCTCAGCCTGCCTCAAATCTCCGCCTGTAGCAGATGACCTGGGCCAAGATCAGACCCTTAAGACCCCCTAGAGGATTCTGTGAGTTCTTTCTTTCTAGTCCCTCCCCAAAGCCCTGGACCTTCCTAGGAAGCTAGAGAAGGTGAGTTTAGAGATTACAAGAGTTAATTTAAAAATAGTCTCTAACTCTGCTCATAGGAGAAGATTCTTGGAGTCAAGAGGTTAAAGAGAAGGGAAAGAGCTGTTAGAAGGATGGGAAATATTAAGCTTATCATAGTTAGCTTTGATCCTTAAGGGAAACAAAGAGAAAATTGGACATTAGGTAGATGCCTCTCTTGGTGTCACTGTGAGACTACACTTGAATTCTCTAATTCATTTTCTTCTTCTAAAAAAACCAGACCCTCACAAACCCCGTCCAAGATCTTTCTCAGGATGAAATAATATTAGATGTGGTAAATGTCAGTTTAGGAGGGTTTCTAAAAGGGTGTAAAATGTCTAGGGCATAATTAATGAACAGAAATTTGTTATTTCTGGATGTAGCACTAAAGCAGATGCTCATCTCATCCATTTCTGGTTTTTCTGTTGCTTCGTTCAAGTTTTGTTTTCAAAGGCACATTCAAGATACTCTATAGCATGGAGGTTAGAAGGTAAAAAATCATTGGCTTATTAATTGCTTTAGATTAGTTTGGGAAATATCCTATTTAAACATTTACCCCCAAATTAGGTTGCTAAACACACAGTTAATGGAGCAAAATGGAAAATGCTTGGCAAGGTCTCGTGACCTGACTCACATCAATCACATGCAGATGCTGCTTTGCAGATAGCTAAATGAATGGTGAATACTGGGGGCAATTGCAAAATAAGACGAAACAAAAGCTGTCCTTATTGAGACCTGGGTACTACAAAGAGGGTGATAGTCAACCTTTGCCTGGGTGTGGATGGCATGTTTTTCTCTGGACTGCAGGGCAGACTATACACAGATCATCCTTCTCAATAGAGATTACTCGTGTCATGAGACCCAAGGCATGCCCAGAAGACTATTTAAAGAATGTGTCAGCACAATGCAAGGAATTCCAAAAGCAGACAGATTCACCCAGGGAAATGCCTGTGTAGCACATCTCCTATTTATAGCATAATAGATTCAAGTTTGCCACTCATGCCTCTCAGAAGATAAGTAGCTAAGGCTCCTCTTCATAACATCTGTGTCTTTATAAATGTCTACAAATCAGAAAGTGAACTTCCATAGATGAGGAGCAGCCTACAGCTGCTATGATATAAAGACTCGGGAGTCTTTCTTGTAGTCATCCTCACCACCACACCCGTATTTCCTACAGACACCCCCACTCCCCAGGGTAAGCTGCCATGGCACCAACACTAACCCAAGACCTCTTGTGGCCCACTATACTTACTTGACTACAAAAATCAAGGGCAATACTGAGGCAAGCAATCTGAATTCAATCAATAATCACTTATTATCTTCTAATGATAATAGTAAGCGACAGCCCCTGTTGGAGCATCTGTTTGTGCCAGGCATTCTTAGAGGAATGTTCCACACATCAGTTCATTTGATCCTCATCACAATCCTACAAAGTGGGTATTATTAAGCACTCACACAGATGAGGAAACTGAGACTCAGAGAGATTATTCAATTGATCTAACAGACAGTAAGTGGCTAATCAGGGTTGTGAAGTAATATTTTTCTGATCCAAACCTGGAGGTTTTTCTCAGGGCTGACATTCTGTTGGAATGCACCAGGCTTCACTGTCTGGGCCCCTCCATTGGGAGACCCCCGACTTTCCCTTGATATGGCAACTAAAACGTTAAAACCTACTGCTGCGGAACCATGCCTAGTGCTATAAAACATTTGTTCTGATTCCCAGGCTTGCTCATTCTTTCTTTTACTTCTCTTTTCTTTTTATTGAGACAGGGTCTCGATATGTTGCCCAGGATGGACTCCAGCTCCTGGGCTTAAGGGATCTTCCCATCTCAGCCTCCCAAGTACTTGGAACTACAGGCCTGTACCAGGGCTAAGCCTGGCTTGTTATTAATTATTTTGAATATTATCACTGTTCTTTCTGCTAAGCTCAACTTGAGCACCCTTATGTGCAAACCAGGAACCAGGTGTTGGGAAGCCAGGTCTCTAGCTGGACATTACAGTATCTGTTTGACTTCACCCCTATTCTGTTTAAAGAAAGTGAATCTGAGTGGCTGGGGAAAGGCAGGTTAACCTAGGTCCCTACCATTCCCTAGACTACAGCACCCACCACTTCCCACATTCCTCCTACCACCCTGGCCCTGGGGGCACTTGGAATTTCAGACTCCTGAGAGGACAATCCTGAGTTTACAATCTGGGGAGAGTAGCTTATCAAAAACTAAGGCTGAGAAACTTCCACGGCCTCCATGGGGTATCCAACCAGCACAGACAATGCAGAAGTCTCAACTCATGCACCTGGGCTCCAAGTCCTCCAAATTCTTTCCACTGTGTCAGGGTGGCTCAAGGAGCTTGTAATTCAGTGAGGGACACAAACACGCACAGGACTAAACCAGCCTGCACCCAGCTGTGAGGTGTGTTCTCCATAGGAGGGGAAATGTGAGCTGAGGGGCAGGTGGCTCCTGACTCTTAGGTGGCCTCTGGGAAGATGTCACTAAGAAGAGAACACCTGAGGGGAATCTGAAGGATAAGAAAGATTTCAAGGTGGCATTAAATTCCTCCACAACTGATAGGGTTAGCGTAAAAAATGTAATATCGAGCTTTATCTTCACTTCTACTCTGGTTTAAAATATGTTTAATATTCTAAAGGTAGTGATCTATTGTGACTGTGCTTGATTCGCATTGAAGATTGGGCTGTTCCACCGGGCATGCTATGGAAAGCATTCAGCCTCCCCAACAGCTTAGTTGAGACCTACACAGCACAATTAGAATGTTCATTTGTGGACTGTGTGATCTAATTAAAGCCAAACCTCCGAATGTTGGCAAAGGTATGATGTGAGTGACTGTAATCACTCTGGGGCTGTCAGAGTACAAACTGTATTTCCTGCCCTGTGTGTGTTCACCTTTCCATTTTGTCTTCACAGCATTATAACGGGGAGGCCTTGGAAACTCAGGGCAGACCTGCGTCCTGGACAAACACCAGCCTTCTCTGCTCTCCAGGCCTGGCGATGCTACAGACCAGAGGAATTAAAAGGTGTCTTACTCCAAAGCCCTGCATTTTAGAAGTGGGAAAACTGAGGTTGTGGGGAGCCAGAACTTGAAATCAGGTCTTTAGATTCTCAAAGTATATATGATCCCCAGAGCAGCAACACTGTCCCCGTGGGGAACTTGTTAGAATGCAGGTTTTTAGAGCACTGCCCCCTCCACTGACCCCAAATCTGCACTTGACCAAGACCCCCAAGGGATCTGTGTGCACTTGAGAGTCCGAAAGTGCTTTTCATTAAAACAGATAACCTCTCTAATACGTTCTTTACTTAAAGTTTGCATGTGGCTACCACATGTTTGAAGGGAGGCTACCCCGGCTGCAGAATATTTTCACTCCGAAGACAGGAGGAGCTGTGGACTTAGAAGCTGCTCACCTCCCCTGGGAGCTGCCTTCCTCAGGACGAGGGGCAGACCTCCAGTTCAATTCCAGGAGAGAGATGTTTAGAGAGGGCAGGCTGTGACTCTAGAATGCTTTCATGAACTTAATGAAGATTTTAATGCAGCTGGGCTTTCAGGAGGTTGAATCTGACCCGAGACATAAACTCAACCTACTCTTCCTACCACAGCTCTGGCAAAGGCCATTCTTGGCCAGTCCAATTTCTCAGGCTTTTAGAAGGCAACAAAGACACCTCAATAATGGGCACAATATACATTACATTATCTGGGTGATGGTTATGTTAGGAGCCCAGACTTGATCAAAATTAATATATCCATATAGCAAAACCGTATTTGTATCCCATAAATTTATATGAATAATTTTTAAAAAGTGCCTCAAGTGTGACTTCCTCATTAAGGCATTTTTTAACACAAGGGCTGGTTCCATTTTCTTTAATATACCCTCATTTCCCATGATAAATATCACATTTCCATTTCTGTCTCTTTGCTAAGCTGCTTTTGATTCTTTCTGACAATCCCTAAGGGTGCACGCCTTTTCCCCAAATACCATTTTAAACCACATTTAAACAAAACAAAACAACTTTAGGAAATGGTATATAGTGTTTTTCTCATAGCAACTTTTAGCCAATTGGTTTTTTAAAAATTGTTTTAAGCACTTCAGCTATCCATGGCAAATTCAATGCACCCTTTAGATTGAATTTCTTTTCTTTTCTTTCTTTTTTTTTTAAAAGAGACCAGTCCTCACTCTGTCACCCAGACTGGAGTGCAGTGGTGTCATCATAGCCCACTGCAACCCCAAACTCCTGGGCTCAAGTGATCCTCCTGCCTCCACCTGTGCTAGGATTACAGGTGTGGGCCACCGTGCCCAGCCTATAAATTGATTTTCAATGAAAAACCTCTGTGGTGGTATTCTGAATTTAGTAATAAATAATCTCCATGAGGCAACAATCACACTCACCTTTCATAAGGGGATTTTCTTAGGTTAACACAAAATTGTAAAAGTCAAAGTGAAATAATAATAAATCTTTCTGAATAGCAATGATATTTCTGGAAATAGTTGAAAAGAATAATACAGTCTGCTGTATTCACAGGGTTAAAATCCATAGAAAACTAATTCCAGGGGCCACCATCCCTCCCCAGCTCCCCGCATGCCCCTGCCCAATGCTAAGAAGCCCGCATATCTCCTCTTTATCTACAGTTTGCTATTTCTTTTCATTGCTGGTTTTGAATTCTGTGCCTGACTTAGAAATGATAATATGATATCCTGAGAGTTCAATACTTGTTCTAATATATTCTTTGATTAAAGGGGCTGAGAAGTAAACCCATTATTAAAGCAATGGAGGTTGAGGTGGGGGAAGAAAAAGAACTGTTATTATTTTTTAAATCAAATGCAGTATCCTTCCCGTTTATTCCACTACCATTTACCACTCTGAACTTTGGGTCAGGCAGCAGGTAGTTAAGAGCCCAGGCTCTTGCAACAGATGGCCTAGATCTGAATCCCTGTTCTACCAGTTCCTGACTGAGTGACCTTAAGTTACTTAATTTCTTTGTGCCCCAGTTTTCTCCTCTGTATAATGGGACTAATAACAGTACCTACCTCAAAGGATTTTCGAATGATTCAATGAATAAAGTACTCAGTACTGTGTGAAACACATAGTTGTTCAATAAGCAACATTTATTAATATTACTGTTGATGTGAAGTAAAGAGAAAAAGCGAAAAACAAAAATGGTGATGGCAAAGAAACAACAGGAAAAAAAGGAGGGTTCTGGAATGGTAGAGAAAGTGAAATGACAATTTTGGCCTCTTTCAGTTCAAGTTCTCAAAAGAAGTCACCTGAAAGAACAGTGGGAGAATAATCTAGTTTTTAAAATTTTTGTAATTTGACACTATCCAAATGCATAATTAATAGGCTTCTAAAACCAAGCCCTCCCTTTTTTTCAATTACTATTTTTAGTAGCCACAGGTAAGGACCAACTCGTATTCAAATACATCTGTAGACTTTCACAAAATCAAATAAAACCAAAGGAAGTAATAACATCGAAGGCATATGTACAAAAGGGAAACAACCCCCTTTCTAATTTGCATGGGAGAATATTTACAACAAAGTCAGTTCACCTTAGCTAGAAAGAACTGTAAATATCAGATGTAGTCTATGGCACATCTCTGACTTTTCCATTTGGAAAATCTGACATTTAAGTTTGCCAGTCCAGGCAGAGACTCAAGCTAGCGGCTAGTACAGGCAGGTAATGCCATGCCAGGCAGCAAGTGCCACTTGCTCTCTGAGTCCACCTGAGCACTCAAAAGCACTTTCGCTGAATCCAGTGAGCAGCCTGTAGAAGAGTCCTAAAAATGAAGCCCAATCTATTCTCCAACATCTTTTCTCAAATGGCCAGTATACAGTATACCCATTGGATAGGGGAAGAAATAGTAAAAATTTTTTGTGTGTGTATGTCTCTGCACCACTCCCCCATAAAAGGCAATTATGACCCCTTGGTATTCAAAGCAACAAAAAACAAGTCTTAGGAATCAAGAACATTAAAGCAAGTCACTTGTGGTGTACCATGAATATCACATATCAGTTCAGCACCAAGGGGATCCCTGTTTCTGCAAACTTCCCGCACTCCAAGTTCTGTGCCGAGGGAGCAAAGTGGTAATTGACTAAACCTATTCTCCAATGAGCCAGATCACTGACTCAACAAATGCAGCAGGTGGTCATTCATTGCTCAGCTCTTGTTTAAGCTCCAGCTGCAAGCCAGGCATCTTTCGAGGATGAGGACAGAAAGGGAGAAGAGGCCCACGAATGTGGACAGGACACGGCCTTCACCCTGCAGCTGCTCACGGCCTAGCACAGTGTGGTTTCAGACGCCAGCTGCACATTAGAATCATCTGGAGAGCTTTAAAAGAACAAAACCATGATGCCAAGGCCACATCCAGAGGTTCTGGGTCTGGGGTAGTGCTCAGGTGACTTTTTAAAAAGCTTCCCAAGCAATTTTAATATAAAGCTGGGGCTTTGATCCTTTGGTTTCCTGGGAGATGAAACACATGCAAAAAATTAATTACCACAAAATGAAACACGTGCTATAATTAAGGTGCGTATATTATGCTTAAGGGGAAAAAAGGAAGAAACTACTTAATTAGTTCTGGGGAATTCTGAAAATCTTCACATAGAGGATGATGATTGTGCTGGATTTTGAACAATGAATAAAAAGTCTCCAAGTAAAAGGAACTCTCTAAGGAAAGTTCCAAGGGAGGGAAGAAGATCCCATTCAAAGGCTTCTAGGAATGTCAAAGCACAGCACCCCAAGACTCTAGGCAGCTAAGGGTGGATAAAAATGTGGAATTCAGGGTTGGGGGAGAGGGTGAGAGGAGGCTAGAAGGCAAGTTCGACTCAACTCAAAGATTGGACTTTGTCCTTTGGGCAACTGAGAAACAGATTGGACACCATCCATGCCTGAAAAGACCATTTCAGCAACTGTGTACAGTAGTCTCCAACCTTTTTGGTACCAGGGACTATTTTCATGGAAGACAGTGTTTTCACAGACCAGGGAGAGGTGATGCTTTCAGAATGATTCGAGCACATTACATATATTGTGTACTTCATTTCTATTATCATTACATTGTAATATATAATGACATAATTATACAATGCACCATAGGTTGGGGACCCCTGGTAGAGCATAAAGCACAAGGGAGAAAGATGGAGAGGAGGGAGGGGAGAGGAGGAGGGTTCATGGGACTAGGGCAGGTCACTGAGGCCTCTGAAGTGCCTGGGGCACCACATTTAAGGAGGCCTCACTCTCAGGTGTGACTCTGAACTTGCACAACCCTGAGCATGAGTGCTTCCTTTCCTCTTGCACCCCAGGCACCTCACTCTCCTCACCTGGCCCTGGCCCCAGAAAGAAGACCAGCTGAAGGAGTATCACCGGGCAGACAACTCCGAGTCCAGGGATGAAAGGGTGGCGGCACAGTCTAAGGCAGGGGCACAGGACTGGAGAAGACAGGAATGCTGGAGGCATGTTCAGTAGTCAGAGTCCATAGTTCAGGCCTGGTATGGTGGCTCGCACCTGTAATCCCAGCACTTTGGGAGGATTGCTTGAGGTCAGGAGTTTGAGACCATCCGGGGCAACATATCAAGACTTTGTTTCCACAAAAAAAATAAAAATAACTAGCTGGGCATGGTGGCGCATGCCTGTAGTCCCAGCTACTCAGGAGGCCGAGCCAAGAGGATCACTTGAGCCTGGGAGTTGGAGGTTGCAGTGAGCTGTGATATTGAGCCATTGCACTCCAGCCTAGGCAACAGAGTAAGACCCTGTCTCAAAAAAAAAAAAAAAAAAAGTCCATAGTTCTTATAAACTGATGTGTGAGAAGCTGACACTGAGGACCTCAGCTTGGGATAGGGTCGTAATACAATTAATAAAGGGAACACAAGAGGAGGGCAGGCCCAAGAGGGGCCATGTCTTAAACAAGAGAGGAAGATGTTCACAACTATGAAACTCTATCACAACTATGAAACTCCACTGTTGCAGAATGAAACCAGGCACAGACAATATGTGAACAAACAGGCATGGCTGTGTTCCTATAAAACTTTATTTACAAATACAGGTGGAGCTTCAGATTCGGCCTGTGGGCTATAGTCTGCAGCCCCTGCTTTAGAAGAAAAGTTTGCCTATAGTGGGAAAGTTTGCCTGGGGGTGGATGTATAATAACTGAACAGGCAGTGGAGATATCTGAGAGGCAATATAAAGCTTAACACCAAGGCTGGGGCAGGAAAACAAGAAACTTGCTTGGGAGGTGGCAGCATATCTCGGCAATTGAGAGCTGTGTGGGCCATCGATTCCTCTGCAAGAATAAATGAAAGAAAGAACAGGAACCCAAGGGTCAACCCTTGAGAAGTAGCCACATTTAGAGAGCAAGAAGGAAAAGCAGTGAGACAAGGAAGTGTGGACAAGGAAATAAACAGAGGGTCCAGGTAGAGCAGAGAACATCTCGGAGGCAAAGGAGGAAAGGAAAGGCTGCCCCACAGTGCCCAGAGCATGAGGGCTCAGGAAAGACCTCTGGCCTTGTCCCGGAAGAGGTCACTGGCAAGGTCTGAAAGAGTAGTCTGAGGCCAGTAGGAATGACAAAAGCAGAAAATAGATTAAAGAAGAGTGGGCAGTGAGAAAGGGGTGGCTGGGTGGAGCTAAGTGCAACTGCAATTCAGAGGAGCAAGAGGGCTCGAAGTCGCTGGACTGGAAGGAACTGGAACAAATACATCAGTACCGGATAGCAGTGAAGAGAGAAGAAAGACGCCAAGCACATTAATACAGATGTGATTGCCCTGAAACCACAGCCACAAATGTAAGAGACCACAGCAAAGGGCTTGTGCTACCAAAAAAGTGGGCTGTTTCGGAAAAACAGTGCTATCGTGTGTCTTGATGCCAGAAAATGCACGAACGCAGTCTCATGAGATGTGTGTTAATCTTCTCAAGTTTACGCATAGCTACAGTGAAAGGGTTTTTGTTTTTCACAGAAATCTCTTTTCTGTCAGCACAGTGATCAAACAAAGCATAACAATCTAAAAGGAACTGGTATTTTAGAGGAACAGAACTAGAAAACAATCTTTGATCTATGTCTGTGTTAAATCTTTTCATATTTTATAACAACTGGAAGGGCAAGGACACTCACTGTGTAAGTCAGGGGTGTCCAGACGATGACGGGAACGTGACCATGCATGGCAGAGAAACAGGCCTGAAATGGACTCACAGATCACACGGTGCTTGACCAATACTGATCAGAAAATAACTGCACGAGTTCTCCAAGACCCCTCTCTTGAAAAATTACCTGTAAAGTTTTTAATTGTTGTTGTTGTTGTTTAAGTTTAGGCAGATATCAAAGTAATAAACAGACTAGATCATAATAGATTCCGGCAAAGGAGAAAATTCAGCAGGCCATCTCTGATGCTCTGATATGACCTTTTGTTTCCCCAAATAGACAGATGCCTAAGTTGTCAGCCGAGAGCAGTGAGTGAGTACATATCAGGGTCCACCTTGAACTAATGGATGCTGCTCTTAATCCATTGCTGCTGGCAAAGTCAGGTGAATTCAGGGCAGCACTACTTGAAGCTTGAGATTTATTCTGTCATTAGTGATGAAGCATCACACATGGACTCCTCAATCCCAAGCTGTCAGAAGCACAGCTAGGCATTTCAGGGAAAGTCACCCAAATATCCAGGTGCTGACCCACAGGACTGAAGCTGTTATTTAGTATCTGCTTCTCAGCTTAGGAGGGAAAAATGTGATCACTTTGAGTAAGAAAAAAGTAGGAATTTTAATCAATAATTATATTATGTGTCAAAAACGACAACAAAAAAGAATGTTGAATCTTTTTTGTTTTCTCCTCTAAAATCTAAGATAAGACATATTAAAAAAAACAACACACCCTCAAACCCCTAGATGTCCCTTAAACACACCATAGTCATTCTTATCCATGAATCCTTATTCAATTAATCATACATGCAGCATCTTTTTTCTTACCTCTTATCCAAATCCTGTACCTTGAACTTCACCTCCACATTTTTGTGAAGACATCTAGACTGCTCTGGTTTGCATGGGCAACTTCTACATATTGTCCCCCACATTCTAACTTGTATTATTTGTCACTGTTTCATAAGCATCAGTCTTATCTCTATGGCTAATCTGCAGTTTGGCCCCTTGCAGAAACTGTGTCTTATAACATCTTATTCTGAAACTCCATGAGACTATACTGTTTAAGGCACATTTAAAATAATCAGTAAAACCTGGCTAATTTAACATAGGAGGTTTAACTCAAACCCCAGTCCTTCTCACATATAGCTAAGCAATTGTTGGAACTGATGCAAAAATGAAATTCTGACTGTAAAATCTTGAGTGTCCCAAGAAGGTGTGATAAATGGCATACCTAAGACCTTTTGTCTAGACAAGTGATTCTCAGATGCATAAGACCTTTTGTCTAGATGAGTGATTCTCAAATGCATATAGGACAGGCTTCATGAGAAAGTTTCCACCAGCCTACCGTGAGATGAAAAAAACAAGGAAAATGATATTCCTTTATCATAAAAATAAATTTATTCATTTAAACAAAGGTCCTTTATTCTAAGGATATGTCCTTCCCATTATTTTGATGTGAATATGCCTTTTGTTTTATAAAATGATAGCATAGAAAACTGTGTTGTTGCAATTATATTTTAAATGTCCTTCTTTAGTAAAATAAGGAGTTGGCTTCCCTATGTCAATCCTGCTCATTCTTTTTTTTCTTTTTTAATTGGACTTTAAAATCCCAAAGACTGGGAGCCACTAGTACAAAACTTCAAATGTCGAGAACAGTATTTTGGAAATACTACACTCTGAAAAAGGAAGAAAAGAAAATGTACTCTGACGTGTAACAGAAGAGAGTCTCCCGTGTCCATGTTTGATGGCTGTACAACATGGCTGCACATTCTGTGACACTCCTCCCATCAAAAAGTGGCATCTATGCCACCTCTCCTTGATTCTGGGTGACTGTTTGAACCAATGGAGTATGACAGAAGTGATACTATGTAACTTTCAAGACTAGGTCATAAGAGGCAGTACAGCCTCCACCTTGGCTACTAGAACAATAGTTCTTGGAGCCCTAAGCCACCATCTGTAGGTCTGAGTACCCTGAGACTGCCACGCTGAAGAGGTCACAGGGAGGTGCCACCCCTGCCAAGGTGTCAGTCATTTTGGACCCTCCAGAAGAGACCATGTATTAATACCAGCAAAACTCCACTGACTGACCTCTTTAGACGCCACAAAGAACAAAATAATCACCCAGCCAAGATTTGTCCAAAATTCCTAACCTAAAAGAATGTGAGATATAATAAATTGATTATTGTTTAAAGCCACTGAGACTTTGGGTGGTTCGTTACAGAGTAACACACATCTGAAACAGCACAGTAGTCCCCACTTAGCCACAGTTTGTTTTTCTCATGGTTTCAGTTGTCTGCAGTCAAGCACTGTCCAAAAATATTAAGATATTTTGAGAGAGATCATATTTAAAAAACTTTTACACTATATTGTTATAATTGTTCTATTTTATTACTAGTTATTATTAATTCCTTACTAGGCCTAATTTATATTAAACTTTATCACAGGTATGTATGTAAAGGAAAAAACATATTAAACCAATAAAAACAGGTACTACCCTTGATCTTAGCCAAAAGGCTGAGAAGCCATAAAACATAATTCACTTATATAGGGGTTTGGTGCCATCTGTGGTTTCAGGCACCCACTACAGTGTCTTGGGATGTAACTCAGTGGTGGGACTGCTGTATTTCCTAAAACACTTTTTTTTTTGAGACGGAGTCTTGTTGCTCTGTCGCCCTGGGTAGAGTGCCGTGGCATCAGCCTAGCTCACAGCAACCTCAAACTCCTGGGCTCAAGTAAGCCTCCTGCCTCAGCCTACCAAGTAGCTGGGACTACAGGAATGCGCCACCACACCAGCTAATTTTTTCTATTTTTAGCAGAGATGGGGTCTCACTCTTGCTCAGGCTGGTCTCGAACTCCTGGCCTCAAGTGACCCTCCCAACCTCAGCCTCCCAGAGTGCTAGGATTACAGGCATGAGCCACCGTGCCCAGACCCTAAAACGCTTCTAAAAACATTTCATTCACTGGGCTGCTCAGACTATAAGAAATACAGTATTAAGAATTATATATATTTTTCCACTTTCAGTTTTAAGGAAGATCAAAATGGTTTAATTATTATTAATAATATTTCTTTTTAATAGTACAAACTATTTCAAAAGAAGAACATCAAAAGCAACTACATTAAGGCATAAAATAAACCATGAGTAGAGCTAGAATGATGCTATAAATTTCTCCTTCCTGTTCCTGTAACGTCTTCTCCACGTAATCCTAGGAAAGAGTTTTTGAATTTTTGTTTTATTTTAATGAATGGGTTTTTACAGTGAGGAAAAGATAGGAGTTAAGTAAATGGGGACCAGGATTGAAGCAGAGGGTTGTTATATAGCTGCTGGTGGTGGTGGTGGGTGACTTGGTTTTAAGGCAGGAGACTTGATTATGATGCAAGGAGAAGAAACACGTATGTAGAGAGCACTTCCTCATCAACAAAAATATATTAATTAGCTCCTAGAGAGAAGCGTACAAGGACATAAACCCTGTGTGCTCTGGAGCATGCCAATGGCAACGTGGCTGATTAATAATGCTCAGAGACAGGATGAGACAGAAGAGCAGCTCTTCTTAGGAAACTGGGTAGCAAGCAGATTCACTACCATGGTTTTCTACTTGCATAACCATCCTCCACCAAATGGAGAACCCCCAGGGCCCCTTCCTATTTTTCTCATCTTGAGATTCCACAGTGGGGTAAATCAGTAACCACCTAAATCTCAAACATTTAAATCTCAAAACACAAATCAGACTAAATGTATTCAACTTTGGCTCCCTGTGTGTGTTGGGGCAAGGGAGAGCATTGTGCATACAGGGTTGTCACAATAACGAATTGCTCCTTGGGGTCAGGTTGGTGCCTCACAGCTGTGCGTGCAGATAAGCCAAGCAGTATCGAGCAGTATCAGGGGTGGGGATCGCAGGGCTTTGTGCTGCATTCGCTTTCTCGGTTAGACCTCAGGATGACGCCTTCGCCACCTGCAACCTGCTCCATCATAGAGACGCTGTCAGAGGTACAGCGGTGCTGTCAGGCAAGTCTGACAGACTGGACTAGTGCCTGTATTCCTGACTCCAACCCTGCCTCTCAGGGGCCCACACACTGCCTTTCCCAAAATGACTCTGAGACTTTAATACTCATAGCAATAGCAGTAACCAGGGTATCAGCATTTGTGCTGACCAAGGAGGCATGAAGCAGGCAGCTGAAGCCTTGGTGTTAAACTAGATGAACAAGGGAATCCCAGCTCATCAGGGTAAGAGACCACATCCAAATTTGGAGACATATATTTAGCTAGTAACAAAGAGTGTACAAGTCTATAGTAAGGGACCAAAAAACTATGTGTTTGTACAGCCTATGAGCTAAGAATTTTTTTTTTTTACGTATTTTAAAAGGGCTATAATAAGAATTTGTGACAGAGACCACAGATGGCCTGAAAAGCTTAAAGCATTTACTATCTGGTCATTCATAGATAAGTTTGCTGACCCTCAGTCTATAGCATCCTCTGTACTTAGGGCCCTAGTGGGGAGTGGCAGTCCCATGGCAGGATTCAGGGTCTCTCTCTTTCTTGCTCCATCAAAGCCACAAATTGCAGGCCTATTGGGAGCAAGTGCATTATGAGATGATCTTGCCCTTTCATTACTAACCCCCATTCCAACATAAACACCAGAGGCAGGTAGACTTCATAAAATGGGGTTAAGGTGATGACTGGTTGTCACATCAACATATCTGTGGGCAAACGTTTTGTTGATCAACAACCTTTATGTGCAGTTTGATTTCTAATAACTGCCACCCAGAGCTCCAGAAGATTATCTCTGACCCTCTCTTCGGAAACTACTTCTTTCCTACCAACCACAACACTTCTCCACACATCAACACCAGTATTCCACCAGCATGGTTCTCACAGCCAGCCAAATTATCTTGCTACCTAGCAAGCTGATTCATCTAGCGCCACCTTTCTCAATCCCCTCAAATTCCACGTGCTATGGTTGCCAGGACTGGTTTCCAAGCAGCATCAGCAGTGTCTGGCAACTTCCTTAATTGGCTCCACGTAAAGGGACCAGGTAAGAGCATTATTATGCCAGCCTTCAGTCGACACAGGATTTTACCAAGCTTTTGCTAATCAGGTAATGGTTTGATGCAGTTGATGGATTCCCCTGGTGCTATGAGGAACATATCAGTTTTATTCTATCTTCTTTGATCCAGTAGTTCTCTCAGCTTTAGAAACAAAATCCTAACTGACAAGCCTGAGATAAATACACCTACTTAAGCCTTTATAATATCCTTAATTCCTAGTTTTTTTACCATCCTGCTCACTGCCTCCCCAACTAAGAGGGTTCCTGCGAATATTGCATCATATCTACTAGATGCTAAGTACAGTGCACGACTCACACAGACCTCAGCCAGTCTTGTCACATCAGTAAATTGAAATGACAGCCATCATATTGTCACAGTGATTCTGGGAATCTGAGTGCTTCTAAATGGAGCTACCAGCCAGATTTTACCAACTGCTCATCACCTTGTGTTCCTGGATGAATTTATTTCCAGCATACATTCAGAACTCTCCTCCAAAGGGTTAGAAGGGATTCATTCTTCTTCTACTTTGCCCAAGAAAATGTATTTTATACTTTTATTTTGTTATATTTTTCTTTCATGCCCAGGTAGGACTGTCTGACTCAGGGACACCATTAAGTCAGCAATACTTTATATAAACAGTTCACTAATTAATAGTGAAAAATAGGGGAGACCTGCTAGAGTACTTAACACAGCTCCATTAGCACCAAATGAAGTCTTCAAGATGAATATTACACCAGAAGAATTTAGTTAAGCAATGGTCTCTACAGGGCAGTCTTAGCAACAAAAGAGCAGGAGAGGGGATTTTCTCAGGGTTAAATCTGTCACTGGAGTGTCCCTGGAACATCATGTCAGAACTACTAAAACTCCTATAACCTACATATTTTCAGAGAAGGGAGATTCTTTTATATTTTTATGAGAAAATCCTGTGAGAACCTTAGTTCTCTGAACTTTATAATGCATGCATAGAAGAATGGAATTTAGGAGAGGGAAATGAGGGCTGACAAGGAAGGGAAGATACATTCCCCTCAGGCAAAGTGAGGGGATGAGAGAGCCAGGCAGCATGCAGAGTGCAGGGAACCCTCTGCCTCTTGGGCATTTGGTCAAAGATCACCATTACCCTTCATGACGCGTTTTCCAAATGGAGATTAAAAATTTCATGAGCATTTCTTCTGCTTCTTTTGGCCAACATGGTTAAATATAGTAAAGGAGTTCCACACATTACTCTCTGACCCGTACTCAGGGCGAGGAGGGGTCCAGGGTGAGACGTATGGTGGGCAGGAGGGGTCCGGCAGCAATTATAGCTGGGCAAGCATGGGGTTGAGTCAGCCAAAGTGAGGAGTGTCAGAGAGGGCCAGCAAGGGCTGCACTGGCAGAGGGAAACTTCCAGCGAACACAGTCAAACCCTCCCTGTGCAGGACTGGGATTAGGTGCCTCTGGGCCATGGATTTTGATTCTGCCTAGAAGAGATCAGTGGTTTATGTTCAGGGTCAAGAGGCCCAAGGGTGATTGGACATCTGTATACATTTATACAGGAAACACAGGGACCCTCCCACTAACACATCCCAACCAAGATTTATGAATGATTGGATTTCATGGCAAGGAGAAAGCAATTAGAGGCTATATCCAATAACGCAGATTCCATGACTTCAGCATCAAGAAGAGGAGCTGTTTTCTCTGCCCCGCATACTGAACTCCTGAATTTCCTGTATCATTTCAGGACCAAAAAGTGGTGTGAAGTGCTTTCTCTAGGTCAGAATTAAAAACAAAAACCCGGGTATAACTCAGCTGATAAAGATTGGGATTCTGCTTCCTGAGTCTGAAGTCTCTTTCTCACCAGCCACTCAGTGGAGCCAAACCGCAGGGCTTCAAATCCAGCCTCTGACACCTAATTCTAGATTGTGTGCTGGTCCTCGGCATATCTCTGATGCGGTCTCACTTCCTGGTTCTGTGCGGAGCATGGCCACAGCCCTCCCTCTCAAACCCAGTTCCCACTCTGTCCTGCAGCCTCCCCAACCTCTGCCCAGTTTGCTCCCAGTTCCTGAATCTACTCAGCTCCCGGCTTGATCTTTCTGACTTTAGTCTTACCTAACAACAAACAAACAAAGAAATGCAGCTTGATAGATATTATTCATACTACCTAAAAAATGATAGTAACAAACAATTAATACACACAACGACTGGTAAGTGTCAAGGGCTTCATGCTGAGTGAAAAAAAAAAAAAGCCAATCTCAAAGGTTACATACTATATGATTCCATTTCTATAACTTTCTCAAAGTAAAAAAATTATAGAGATGGAGAACAGATTAATGGTTGAATGGGGTTAGGGCTGGGGACAGGGTATAACTATAAAGGGGTAAAATGAGGGAGTTTTTTTATGGTGATGAAACAGTCTGGATCCTGATTGTATGGTGAGGTTACATAAATCTATATATGTTATAAGATTTATTTTATTTTTCTTTTCATAATGATAGGGTCTCACTACATTGCCCAGGCTGGTCTCAAACTCGTAGCCTCCCAAAGTGCTGGGATTGCAGGCATGAGCCACCACACCCGGCCTGCATTTCTTAAAACTATACCCCTCCTCCGAAACAAACAAACCAAAAAACAAAACAAAAGGTGAAATCCAAACAAAGTCTGTATTTGAGTTAACAGTATTATACCAATGTTAATTTCCTGGTTTTGACAATGCACTAAGGTTATGTAAGACATTGTCATTGGGGGAAGCTGCATGAAGGTAAACAGGACTCTCTGTATTGTTATTGCAACTTCTTGTGAGTCTTAAACTATTAAAAATATATTTTATTTATATTTATACACACACACACACACATACAGTCAGTCCTTTGTATTCATGGGTATCACATCTGTAGATTTGACCAATTGTGGATAGAAATATTTTTTAAAAAATAGATGGTTGCATCTATACTGAACATGTACAGACTTTTTTCTTGTCATTATTCCCTAAACAATACAATGCAAATACCACATCACATTTTATATAAAGGACTCAAGTATCTATGGATTTTGGTAATTGTGAGGTACTAGAACCAATCCCCACAGATACTGAGAGATAACTGTGTATATGTGTGTAGGTATACGTGTGTGTGTGTGTGTGTGTATGTATCTCCTCAATAGTAAGGTCATGAGTCCCATCCCCAGCAGTAGCACATCTTAAAGAACAAAAAATGACAAGCAGAGTGCCAAAACCATAATTCATTTGCATGGCATTCTTTTCCTTTTTTAATAGAGACAGGGTATCTCTCTGTCACCTAGGCTAGTGTGCAGTGGCATGATTGTAGCTCACTGCACCATCAAACTCTTGGGCTTAAGTGATCCTCCTGCCTCAGCCTCCTAAGTATCTTGGACTACAGGCATGCATCACCATGCCTGGCTAATTTTAAAATTTTTTGTAGAGATAGGGTCCTACTATGTTTCCCAGGCTGGCCTTGAACTCCTGGCCTCAACTCCTGGCCTCAAGTGATCTTCCCACCTCAGCCTCCCAAAGCAGTGGCATTACAGGCATGAGCCACAATGCCTGGCCATGGCATTCTGAATAAAAATACTAAATAGAATTTAGTGTCAAGTTGAAAAAGTCTTGCTATATATATAAAAAAAAACTAGCTAAATCAGAGGACTTAAGCTGTGATGTCTTCAGCTGGTAGAACTCAAACTGTATGCACATCAAATTGAGGTGACACAAATTAAATTTGTCGCATCACTCAAATCTGGCTGATTTTTCCCTTGGCAATTGTTTTTTCTACAACATAGTTTTTATTCTATTGTATAGATTGTAAATGTCTTCCTGACACGAGCAATAGTCCCTAATGTACATGACTGTTGTGTGGAAAATGATCTTGAAACTATCTGGAAAAGGAAAAATGTAATTCTCTAAGAATTTATGAGTTTCTTTCTAAAAGGTATCAAAGGAGCCAGAGTAAAATAAAGCCTACCACTTCTAAATAGCATTAGAGTATTTAAAGGAAACATGGCACCTTAAAAACAAATTATTCCCACATGACTTGCATGCTTCAAGGGCTTTAAGAAAAGAGGAAGATAGAGCTTTTTACTTGACAACTGAATTAGGGCATAAACAATCCCCATCTTTGACTGCTGAAAGAAGGGCAGATGCGGGTGAGTAAATATTTTCTCGATTCTCAGAAGACAGTAGGGTGAAAGTATTTATGGTATACCTATCGGACATGAGAACTGTAGGAGGGGAGTCTGCCAGTCAGGAAACTCCAAAATCAATGTGTGCCCCAGTGTACCTAACACGAGGGCTCAGGAGACATTTACCTTTGCATTTGCAGAGATTATTCCTCGTGTGCTCATATAGAAACTCAAGAGGAATATATATTAATAAAAGTTCATTCTTTCTTCTGAGCAGAAGGAGGAAAGCATGAGGTTCAAGAATCCAGAGAAGATGTTGACCACACAGCAGAACATTTATAATAATGGGGCATCATAGGTCTAGTTTGGTTTTCATTATGAAAATTTTTAATGCTTGATCTATGTGAACAAAAGAGCTCAAAGAGGAGAAGGGGCTCTGCCCGTGAGGCTGGAAGGCGGGGTTGGGCAGGGTCAGGAAAACACCACTAAATAAAATACCTGGTACCAGAAAACAGGGTTACAAATTAGCTGGCATGGCAGCACCTTTCAGACCTCAAACTTGAAACTCTGGTTCATGGGAAAAATCATTCATAAGCAGAGCTAATTTGTACTATGCAAACTTAATGCATTAGCAGGGAGAATAGCTGGCAATAGTCTACCATGTACACATTCATTTGTTCATTCAATCATTATTCCACAAACATACTTTGAGTAATAACTATGTGCCAGGCCTTATAATGTCAGGAACTGTGCCAAGCACAGGTGACCCAAGGATGAATAAACACAGAGCAACCAAAGAACATTTCCTGGGAGAGGTGAATTTTGACATTGGTTTGGAGGTGTCCGAGGGCACAGAAGCCTCTAAACTGGATTCCTCCAAACTCTAGTTCAGTGAAGTATTCATAGTAGTTTATGAAATAAAGGGGTTCATCATAGTCTATTCACTTTGAAAAAGTGGTATCAATTGTCTCAATTTAGCATATTAAAGGCTCTGAGAAGTCCTCCAGTAAAGAGGTCTAACAAACTTTAATACCTTACAGGATCCAGTTTGGAAAATACTGCTGTCAGGATTACAGACTGCTAAAGAGGTGGAGGAAATGCATCCATAGTGAAAAGAAAGGATCAAGCAAGTCAGGGCTCAACCCATCTAAGGTCAGTTAAATCTCAGAAATGTCACTGCTATCCAATTATCTGATAGGATGGCATGTGAAATATATGCAGCACTTCTTACTAACTTTCTTCTGCTTAAAATACATAGAGACGATTCATCTTTCTCAGGATCTTAGCATCACAGAGTCTGGAGCTGATAAGATTGTTAGGAAGCATCTGGTACAGTCCAGATGAGTCTGGGTAGACGAGTCTGGACTAGGGCAACCAGTGACCTGGTTAGTAAGAAACCTTGGACTTCTGATTCCTAGCCCAAAGGCCCCAGTGAATTAGTACCTGTCTTTTACTTGCTCTCTACGGCATTCAGTGTACCATGGGTGCTGTCGTCATCGCTAAGTCATTAAAATGAGTTACAATATTTCTAAGCATCACAACATCAAAACTCAGAACAATGATAAAATATACAGCCATTTCCTTGGAAGCATTCATTGAATGTTTCAGAAAAAAAACCATTCAAGTGTACTAGGGCTAAAGAGTTAACACTACTTCAACCTCAAGAATATCATTATCTGACCGTGTCCCCTCCCATTACCACGTCAGTGAGAATTTGTTTTATACTTAGGTGTTGCTATAATTTTATTAACCTACTGGCTCATAGAACTTATTACTCTGAAAATAGATTTTTTTTTTTCCTTTCTAAGCCAAACTTATCCAAGAGCCTCAGTCTAAAGACTATAAATAGCCAGAGTAAAGTGATCAGTGACATGAAAATGTAGGCCACAGCTAATAGAACTGAGTAACAGGTTTAATTTTAAATTGGAGAACTAGGTGACAAGATCCCACCACTTCACTGTTTCTGTCCTGGATTTTATATAATAATTAAAATGGCACTGCTCACAGGAATCTACACAGATACACCTGGCCTAACTTTACAAGGCAAGCAATTTCCCAAGCAACCTTATATGCCTATTCTTTTTTTTTGTTTTTTTTTTGTAAAAAGCTTTATTGAGATATAGGTCACATACTGTCCAATTCACCCATGTAAAGAGTAAAATCCAATTGTTTTTAATGCATTAGCAGATATATGCAACCATCACCACATTCGTATTTGGAACATTTTCATCACTTAGAAAAGAAACCCCCTACCTTTTAGTTGTCATCTCCTCCCCCCATCCTCTCATCCCCCTCAGCCCTGAGCAACAAATAATCTACTTTCTGTCTCTATAGCTTTGCCTATTCTGGATGTTTCATATAAATGGAATGATACAATATATGGTCTTTTGTGACTGGCTTCTTTCCCTTAGCATAATATTTTCAAGGTTCGTCCAGTCAGCCTTTTTTCCAAAGTGGCTGCAACATTTTACATTCATAACAGCAGTACATGAGGGTTCCAATTTCTCCAAATCCTTGCCAATACTTATTATTACCTAACTTTTTGATTCTACCCATCCTAGTGGGCATGAAATGGTATCTTATCTGGTTTTGATTTATATTTCTTGATAACTAATGATGCCAAGCGTCTTTATGTGTGCTTCCTTGCTTTCTAGATTTGGAAATCTTCCTTGGAAAAATATCTATTCAAGTTCCTTGCCATTTTTAAAGTGGGTTATTTGCCTTTTTATTACATTATAAGAGTTCTTTATATATTCTGGATACAGTCCATTATCAGATATATAAGTTGCAAATATTTTCTCCCATTCTGTGGCCTGTCTTTTCACTTTGTTGCTTTGAAGCACAAAATGTTTAAATTTTGATAAAGCCCAATTTATTTATACTTTCCTTGCATGCATTTTGATGTCAGATCTCAGAATCCTTTGCCAATCAAAATCATGACAATTTCATTTTCTTCTAAGAGTTCTACAGTTTCACTTCTTACGTTTAAGTTTTTGATTTATTTTGAGTTAATCTTTATATATGTTGTGAAATAAAGGTCCAACTTCATTTTTTGCATGCTGCTATCCAGTGGTCCCAGTATCATTTGTTGAAAAGACTATTTTTTCCACATTGGCTGGTCCTAGCATTCCTGTCGAAAATCAAAAATCAATTAATGATAGATGTATGTTCATTTCTGGATCCTCATTTCTCCCACTGAGGTGGGAGGATGGCTTGAGCCCAGGAGTTTGAGGTAGCAGCAAGCTATGATTGCATCACTGCACTCTAGCCCAGGCAACAGAGCAAGACCCTGTCTTAACTAACTAAATGGAATTGTTTCCTTAATATCATTTTCAGATTGTTCATAGCTAGTATAGCTACAGTTTAACTTATATCTCCAATGAAACTACCAATCTTGTCCCAAATGACTTTCTCTGTAACCTTCACTGTTTTGGGGAACACTCTTAGGCATGAATTTCCCCATATTTTGTTGCAAACAAAGTCAGTTCCTTTAATAAGATACTGGGAGTTCTTAGTTTTACAACCTACCTTTCCCCTGGCAAAATCTCTGAGCTAGGGCTCTGGAGCTGGGGATAAAGCTTTTCACTGAGTGACACCCCTACTCTTGTAGCTGAATTGTCAGTGCTGGGAGGGCAGTATCCTAAAGGGTCTTCTCAACCTCGCCTCTCCCTGTGTGAAACCACAGCACTTCAAGCAAGGGCAAGGGTAATAGTATTCTCAGCATGCCATGCCCAAGGTAGTGCCTCTGTCCTGTGGTTGGAGGCTGGATGAAAGAAGGAACCTTGTACCTCTGGGCTACATTTGCTTGGAACTTAGCTCAGCAACAGGTTGCTGAGGGCAGGATGAGAAATGCTGACATTCTCTCCCTTCCAGGAAGATAGCTCTCCAATTAGGAGCTAGGGTAGAAGGAGCTCTCTGTTCTTGGCTACATCAGCATGGAGTGAAATTTCCATCTCTCTGAATTTGGACTGGGGAAGAAAGGTGGAAGTCTTCTTTCAAGTACCACAAATTTCCATCTTTGTTACTGATTTTTAGTAGATTTTTTTGAATAAATATTCCTTCCTTTGCTGAATGTCCATATGGCCACTTCCAGAGACTTTAAGTGTTTGGTTTCTTGTTCTTTAATAATTTTCATGGTCTTGTGGTGGACCAGGTCCACAGAACTCATGCTCTCATGGTGGAAGTGAAACATTCATGTCTCCTCTTAAGGGTTCCAGGTGTCCATAGAGTCCACAGTGCAAATTCTAACATGTGTGTTCTAGAATGTGATGAAGGTAGAACTCAGGGTGAATTTTGATTCAGATGATAGATGTCATCCAGTGGTTTTATTCCCATTGAATGAATGCACAAATTTCCTGTAGGAAAATCCTGCTCCAAACAACAGATGTTTAAGATATCTCAAATCTGCAGCTCCCAGTGGCCCCTGGCCATTGTCGACAACTTCCCCCACATTCAAATCAGGCCATGACTGGTTTCATGCATTAACAGAAGGAGAAGGCAAGTTAATATGAAGGGAGCAAAGGGAGAAGGCAGGAACTAATGCTGAGTGGCCCTTGAGGACAGTATTAGTACTGACAGCCATGAAAGAAAAGGGAGGGAACATGGCATTTGGGGCAGGTGAGTGTTTGGCTCTCCGGCAGCAGCTTGACAATGAGTGGGAGATGTATTTATTAGTACCATTCTAGTCCTAGCTACTTTTATACACGAATCCTCACAGCACTTCTCAAAGGTGACAAATTTATAGTCCATCCTTCCTTTACTTTATAGTCCATGACTACTGACAGGTCACTAATGGAGCCTGAGTGCCATTACTCTGTTTATTCTTGTCGTCACCCTGACACTGGGGAGCTAAGGATGAGAGCCTCCTGGAAAGTGATGATCATAGTTGGTGTTTTTTTTTGAGACAGAGTCTTGCTCTGTCACCCTGGGTAGAGTGCTATGGTGTCAGCCTAGCTCAAAGCAACCTCAAACTCCTGGGCTCAAGTGATCCTCCTGCCTCAGCCTTCCAAGTAGCTGGGATTACAGGTGAGCACCAGGATACCTGGCTAATTTTCCTATTTTTAGTAGAGATGGGGTCTCACTCTTGCTCAAGCTGGTCTCGAACTCCTGAGCTCAAGCTGGCCTCGAATTCCTGAGCTCAAGGGATCCTCCCGCCTTGGCCTCCCAGAGTGCTAGGATTATAGGCATGAGCCACCACGCCTGGCCTCGTAGGTTTGGTTTTTTTTTAATCTGCAGGATGAAGAATACTATTTATTTTCTTTTTCCAGAGTAGTAAACTGAAGCTCACAACTCCTAAATGACAGATCTAGGATTTAATTTCAGCTATGCCTCAAAGCCTTTGTCTCTTCTGTGCTTCCTTCCTGCATATCCTAATGGAAATATACAACAAGACATTCGAAGCCATAGGCCCTCATCAGAAAAGCCTAGGATTGCTTTTATTAAATCTTTCCAGTCCTGCCCTTGTCCTTTCAGAGCACCAATTATTCCTTCTTTTGAGTCTCCCTGGTACCAGTGCCCTAATTTGTTATACGTCTGTTTCCCTCTCTGGCTTGTAAAGCTCCTAAGAACAGGGACCATATCTTTGCAACTTCACCACCTAGTTTGGAACCTGGAGCTGAGAACACACTAAGTAAGTATCTGCTGGATGACTGAGTAAAGAAAGACAATTTGAGTCACGAAACACACACAGATGGCAAGCACCAGAGGCTAACTGTTGGGAAGTCTCTCTTTGGGAGGTAGAGAGAAGGATACCGGAGGAATATAAGGAGATCTGAGAGACATCTAGAAGGATGCTGAGCTACCAGGAAGATCCAACTTCAGGAAGGATGGGGTGGTACACATTTTATTAGGCTCAGCCTCCCGACAGGTTCCCTCCAGTCTCAAGTCCATCCACTAAGATGAAAGGAAGCATAGGAAAGAGCACATTCCTGGGAACTCCTTTCAGAGTCTGAGCTGAAGAAAGTCTTGGGTGACTCTATCAAAAAGAAGCACCTCAAGACACCTTGGTGGGTTTGGAGGATGCAACCTTCCCCAGGCTGGGGAGAACCTAGCAATATCCTGGCCTTGCCTGGGTTTCCCCCGAGGATTTAGAGTGGTCCATCCAGGATGAAGTCCTGTGTAATGGCTGTAGTATTTATTTGTATCTGAGAGGGAAATAATGGCATCTCTAGGGGAACAACTCACCACCTTTTGAGGGTGAAAATATGACCCACAATCCCATATATCATGTAACGTGCAGGTACCAGTCTGCAGGGGTAAACCTCACATGAAACAGCCACGTTGCTGATTCATCCCTATGTTACAGAGGTAGTGTGCCCGGGGCTGGGAGGTGCTGGGGGAGAGGAAGCTTCTTTACCCACCCAGCAGAAAAGTTGTAGTGTGTGGATCCTCTGATGGGAGCTGGCTCAAACCAAGGGAAGAAGTGATCAACTGGCAGCTGCCTTCCCCCTCCACACACCTGCCCCGGGCAATGCCGTACCACTTTATAATTGCTATTTGACTACCTAGATGTTAACGTTTCAGCAAAGGTAACTCTATTGTTGAATCCAGAGGTACCTGTGACTGATACAGTTTTCAATTTGGAAAAACAAACAAAATGTGGCAAAGCAGCTGATCCAGGCTGTTGCTGTTTTGCCAATTTATCTCCTGTATATATATCCTGGATATGGTAGTGACACATAATGACACTGAAGGACTAGGTAATGGCTACAAATACGCAAAATTCCCCCGGCAGAAGATGACTAATATTGTTTCAGCTGCTGTAGTCTAGGCTGTAATTATGTTATTAGAAGTATTATCCAAAAATGAATATGCCAAAGAAACTTATTAATATAACCAATTTTTAAACACTGATTTGTTTTCTTCCCTTTGAAAACATACAGCCAAACTGAGTTGAGCAGTTAATCCGACTCTGACGTCTGTCCCTTCCACCCTCTGGAACAGCTTTCATGGGCCCCTGGTCAGTGTCCTTTTCTCAGTCTCTCCTCCCCTTCAAGCACTCATCAGCCCACCTGCTCCTTCCTGACCCCCTCTCTGCTCTTGGCCTCTAGACATCTCAGACTTTCCCTACCTCCAAACCATTTATTTTACGACTTCTCTTCTCTCACCTGCAAAAGCATTTGTTAAAGATCTATCTCTAGCCCTCTCTCTTTCCTGTGGGCTTTTCCTCTATTCTGAGATCCCTCAGACTAGAGAGATCTATTTCCCCATCAAGCCACAGCAGCCACTTCTAAATGCCTTCCGGGGCAGTTTCTGGACAGCCTGGTTGGCAACTCAAACTCAACAAAAATTTGCTGGGCACCGCTTGCCACCCAAGCTCTGCTGCATGTGCTAAGGGTAGTCTGGGAAGAAGACACACTCAATTCTTGCCCTTACAGTCCAGGGTAACCAAACTTCTTTCCAACATGTAGGCTCCCCCCTCCTCCCCACCAAACCCACAACTCCAAACCCTAATGAAAGCACAACATCCAGAGCCAAATGGCACATTCCTCCCCCTGCTCCCAGAGCTCATGGTTGTTAAAGTCCACGGTCCAGGAATTCACTCACAAACACCTTGACCTCTCCATCAACCATAGCCAGGCCCGCGTCACCTAATAGCTGGACTGTTCCAGATGTGCCTCACAGATTCCCCTGCCTGGAGCTCGTCCCTCTCCAATCTGTTCCACATACAGCAGTCTTCCAGATGACATCTCACCATGTCACTCTTCTGCTCACATGTCAACCGTTCCCCACTGACACTGGTGTAAATGCATGTAAAGCTCTCCATGAACAGGAAGGTCCCAATGCACCTGTCCAACTGCTTCCCTCTATATGTCCCACTTCAGCAAAATTGATCCAACATCTATTTATAATATTCAATCCAGGATTTTCACCCTTTTGTGCCTTTGCTCAGCTTGTTCTGTCTCCAAGAAACACCCTTTCCCCAGCCCCATCTCTGCAAGTACAAATTCAACCCCCAACTCAAAGCGTGGCTCAAATTCCACAGTCTCCTGAAGCTTTTTAAAAATACAGGCTGGGCGCAATGGCTCACACCTGTAAACCTAGCACTCTAGGAGGCCAAGGCGGGAGGATCCCTTGAGCTCAGGAGTTCCAGACCAGCCTGAGCAAGAGTGAGATCCTGTCTCTACTAAAAACAGAAAAAATTAGCCAGGCATCATGGTGCATGCCTATAGTTCCAGCTACTCAGGAGGCTGAGGCAGGAGGATCGCTTGAGCCCAGGAGTTTGAGGTTGCTGTGAGCTAAGTTGATGCCACATCACTCTAGTCTGGGTGACAGAGTGAGACTTCGACTCAAAAAAAAAAAAATAATAATAATAATACACTCCTCCCTCAACCAGTAGGAATCTCTCAGGCCTCCTGTTCCTGTACCATTTTAATGACAAGCATCTTTTTTTTTTTTTTTTGAGACAGAGTCTCACTCTGTTGCCCAGGCTAGAGTGAGTGCCGTGGCATCAGCCTAGCTCACAGCAACCTCAAACTCTTAGGCTCAAGCAATCCTCCTGCCTTAGCCTCCCAAGTAGCTGGGACTACAGGCATGCACCACCATGCCCAGCCGATTTTTTCTATATAGTGTTAGTTGTCTGGCTAATTTCTTTCTATTTATAGTAGAGACGGGGTGTTGCTCTTGCTCAGGTTGGTTTAGAACTCCTGACCTCGAGCAATCCGCCCGCCTCGGCCTCCCAGAGTGCTAAGATTACAGGCGTGAGCCACCGCGCCCGGCCTAATGACAAGCATCTTGTGCAGAGTTTGTATTTGGTTGATCGTTGTATTTGCCATGCAACAGAGTGCAGTGTCTCACACGACTCAGTAAGAATTTGATGAATGAATGGATGGGGCCCTGCCAGTGTTCCTTCTGTGTGAGAACTGCTAAGTTTTGAAAGGTGATATTCCACAAAGATGTCTCTAATCTAGCCTCCATTCATCTCGCAAGCACTAATCAGAAAATAAATCGATATTAAATAAACAGATAAAGGACACTCAGAAGCTGACCTCCTGTCACCTCCCTAAAATGCCTCCCTTTGGGTGTGTCCTGAAGCGATTCCCACAGCATGACTTTCTTTTGTCCCTGTGAGCAGATTAGTTACCTCTTCTAGTTTTCAGTCAGTTCTTTGACACAGTTGTACCTTAAAAATTTCTAATCTAACTAGATTCTGCTGAGTAAACTAAGATACTCGGAAAAACCATTCACTATCACATAGCTAAGAGAAGGGAAAAAACTGAAGGAATCACATTATAATTTTATCACCACGACTCTGGCACTGAGAAGCTATTTCCACAAAGCCGAGTCACACCGTGCCCTGCACAACTGGGGTCCATTCTGGGATTCACAGCTACAAATATGGTTACAGACTGATGTCCCCCCACTGTGTGGAAGAAAGACCAGTGCAAATAAGCCAATACCCACAGAGCACAGAAAAAAATGTGCATCCCTCAGCTGTCAATAAGGCATTTACTTTTTAGAAAAAAGCCTTTTCCTCAAAAATGGTGCATAAGATACCCTTCATATAATACATGGATGTTACTGCAATTTGTGGTGAATGAGAAAAACCCTTCCACTTATATATCCCCAGATTATGTAAAATCATAGTATCATTTTATAATCTTCATCATCACAACTTCTGGGGATGCTGCTGCTCCTTGGTCACGGGGCCTAGGATGGTGCTACTCAAAGTGGGGTTCACAGCCAGCAGCCTCAGTATCCCCAGGAACTGGTCAGCATGAAGAATCACAGGCCCCACCGCAGGTCCGCACCAGCAAAACCTGCACTTCAACAAGAACCACAGGTGACTCTTTGCACAGTTATGTCTGAGAAGCCCTGGTCCAGGTCGTGTTGTCTCTGAAACTTCCCCTTGAATAACAATCACTTGGCATGCTCATAAGACATACATCACACATGCAGTTTCCAAGGCCCCTCCCCAAGCACTGATTCAGAAGGTCTGGGATTGGATGTGATTCTGATTAAATGAGATAATGAAATTAATCTGATTGATATGGTGATGCCTGGCACACGGACGGCAAAACACAACTCTAGTCTCTCCTCCCTCCTGCTGTCATCACCACTAGAGGCTGAGCTGCCCAGTTAAATTTGGATTTCAGATAAAAGGTAAATAATATTTTTGTGTAAGAATGTCCCAAATAGTGCATGAGACATACTAAGAAATTATTCTATTGTTTTTCTCATTCAAATTGAGCTGGGTTTGAAAACATTACAGATACAGAAAATAGAACAAATTGGACTGGGCATCCTATATTTCATCGGGCAACCCTGACTACCCTAACCTTGGAGTATCTGGGGGAGGAGAGTGAGTGGCAGTTAAGATTGGAAAAGTAGATTAGGCCCAGATTGTGCAGAGTTTTGAATGCCATTCACAAGAGTTTAAATCTATCTGTATACTGACTAGCCAAGGTGTGATGTGACCTGAGCCCGCCCCACAACATATGTTGGCCATGAAGAATGCTTTCACTGGGGTTTTCGTCAGTTTCTCAACTATCAGCTTACCTGTTTCTACACTCTATCTTGATAGTGAAACACGCAATTTAATGGAAGACATAAACAATACTCCAATATTTTTAAAAATTTGCTCATTCCTAATATGTATAGAAAAACTCCTTTCTTTAATTTTGGTAAAATATGCATAATATAAAATTTGTCATCTTAACCATTTTTAAGCGTACAATTCAGTGATGTTAAGTACATTCACATTATTGTGCAACCATCACCACCACCTGAGATTGTGTGCTTTTTTGAAAAAGAAAACCCCAGCCTGGAAACTAGAGTACCAAGTTCTTATTCCTATCTCACCAGTAATGAAATGGGCCCCCAGGCAAGATATTTCCCCCTTACCTGCCCTCAGTTTTCCACTTCTTCAAATTGAGGGTGTTTGATTACGTGACCACTAAATTGCTTCTTATTTCTAAGGTCTACACCTCTAGGAACAGCTCAGTTGTTGACCCACTTGGTTTTCCAACACATATTAGTTAGGGAAATATTCAAGAGACGTGGATACATTCAATATATATTGGAAATATTCAATCTAATAAGAGACGCTTGAGGTTAAAACCACAATCCTAGAAGATGCAGAACCACTACCAGGAGGGCACAAAGCCAGCACAAGAAATGATTCTTCTGTCTCTCCCACCCGACTCCAGTCTCCACTGCTGTTGTGATAATGCCACCACCACAGGCCAAACCCTGGGCCTATTGCCCATTTGAGGGACCTTTGGAAATTTGTGTTTGAGGGGCCTGTGTCTGGGGAACAGCAAGGCACATGTTTTAGGCATGTGTCTGGGAGGCAGAGCTCACATGTGGTGAGCAGAGGCCACGGCTACTTAACATCTCACAACGTGTGACACAGCATCACACAGCAAACACTTGTCCCTGTTTCAAGGGCTTCTGTTGAGAAATGCTGGCTTACAGTTGGATGTGGGGGAAGGAGCTTAGTTTTCAGTATGGGATTGGAGGCTACTTCATTTTTTGGAGGGTAAATACATAAAATGGGACACCCTTTATCCTCTCTGTGTCTCATCATGTGGCCAATAAGGTTTGCCCTTGTGTGCACTAATGCCTTTTCATCATAATCTTTGCAACCAAATTCCTTTAAAAAATGCTGAAAAGACACCGTATTTGGGGAATATGCAAAGGACTTCTTACACAGCCTTGACTACTCCCTTGGGGCTATGTTGTTTGGCATTTCTGGCATTATTGAATATTCATGTTCTTTTCTTCTTTCAACATTACTTTGTTAATGGTGTTTTGCAAAAGGAAGTAAAATATTGTTTACTCACTAATAACTGTTTCAATTCCACTTTTGGAAAAACATGCCAAGTAAGTGTCCCAAACAAAAGAGTCATTTTAATAATGATATTAATTGGAGCATTATTTTCATATAATAAACAAAGAACTGGATACATTTAAATGCTCAGCAATAGGATAGCTAAGCAAGTTATTGCAACAGTGAAATATGAATGGCTGTGTACTTGGACCTTATGGTACTATGGACCTTATGGCTAAGGTCCATAAGTAACTGTATTGATTCTCTAAAATGTTTATGGGAAATAATGTTAGGTGAGCAAAGATCAACTAAACTATATTATATAATAGTTGAAGCTATGATTATAAGTAATTAACTAGGATCAAAACAGAGAGATGTGAAAATAATGTAAAAATCATTACCTTCTATTTTTAAGTAACTTCCTTCCATTACAAAATTTTCCTCATCATTTTCTTCAATTAGAGACCTCTGTTTTGAAATTGAAGGTTTAAGAACTACACCCATGAACCTCTTTTACTTTTTCCCCATGCAATCTTAAAGGCCAAATAGAAATTTCTAAATTTAAGGTTAAAATGTCAGTTTATAAATAAATGTGTTATGAATATTTATTTCAGTGATTTATCAGACTAATTCCTAAAGATGAATGTAAAATTGAATAGTTTCCTCCTCTTTGAAGCATTCAGCAGGAAGACTGGGTGCTATAAAGCATCTTACTCGTTTATGTGAGAATACTGAAATGTCAGCTTTTCCATGAAAGGGTGCAATTGTGTCTTGATAGTTGGAAATTACACTATGAGTGTTATTTGTATTTGGCTTGATCTACTCATTAGATGATTAACAATTCAGATTGCCTTATTTAAACCAAAGTCCACATGAGCAAATTCTCCAAACTGAGAACGTACCAGTGAGTTCTCCAGTGACTTTAGGTAGAGTCCCAGTCTGAATCAATATACATAAGGGCAGTACTCCTGTGGAATTGGAATCCTTATCCAGGAGTGTTCTAGGAGGTAGGGATACAGAAATCCAGGATGCAAGAGTGGAGGAATCGGCTTTCAGGTTCAAAGCTGTATTATAGGAAGTTCCCAAAGATCCTCAGGATGGCAGGAGGACGTTTTCCTTCTCTCTCTCACAGTCCCAGGACACTAATTATTGGTAAGTTTCCAGAAGAAGCATGGAGTTTCCGTATGCTTTCTGTCCTGTGAAAATGAATCAGACTCTTTGGATGCAAGAGTCTTTTCAGGCTGCTTGGTCCAACTCCACGCAGATGTCAGAAGCCTCTCTCTTCCCAGGAAAATGCAAAGACCAGAAGAAATAAGACCCAGGACCATGATGGTGACAAATTATTGAATCTTCTTTTCTAATTTTGCAATAATGAATCTAAATGAGATTTTGCTCGTGTTTGGTGGACAGGATGTACTCGTGAGTCAATAACTTTTCATTCCAATTAGGATCCCTGTGACAGCCGAGAGGCTAAACAGAGCCAGAGGGCCCATACGCAACAAAGATCAAAGCTCCGTCAGAGATACCAAGGTGGATGCCAAGGACAAAGGGGTTGGGCAGGGTACAGAGCTGCTGATCCTAAAATCTGCAGTGTATGCTTTTAGGGTACAAAGCTGCAGGTATTAAAATTTAAAACATACCCAGATGCCAAATGATCAAAAATTTGGAATAAAGCTATAAGAGGAAAAACTCTGTCATCCTTTGTTATCAGGTTGGATATGCCAGTCTACCTGGCAACACTGGGCGGGGGTTATACACACTCTAAAAAGACTGGTTCAATGCACGCTGAGCTAGTCACTGCACTCTGCTTGTAGTCCAGTGGAAATCAACAGTCATTGGAATTAAAAAAGAGAGATCTCAAGAAACTTGAAGCTGGTTGTTTTCAGACATAGCTATCAATAAAATAGCTAGGAATCCCAATGGAATATTTCTTTAGTTAATCCCTAAAGGAATAAGGGAATATATGGAAGGATGGAGAAAGAGAAATTAAGGAGTGATAGTTCAGGTCCTATCTATCCAGCTCTGTCCTCAAGGAAACTGCCCTTTCTATAAGTGGCAAAAAAAGCAAAAGAGATGCATATTCTAAGGAATTCCCCCACCTAGGTAAAAACTATAGAAAGAGAGGTGGAAAGACATACTTAAGGTCTACCAGATATTTTCTGTTTTATTTCCTATTATATTTCTGGAGTCTAAACAGTGCTTGTCACATAGTAGGTACTCAATAAATTTCTGTAGAATGAACATTTCAGCTGTCAAGGGAAGATATAGGAATGCCAAGTAGTCTGACTCGATACAGTTGATAGCAAAGTGTTAAATATTAAGGAAAATGAACCATGGTTCTATTACATATTTCTATCCAAAAATATCTATATATTTCTATCCAAAAATATATCCTAAACTTGCAAGAATCAGTATTTACTCTAGAATTATTTAGAAAAAATTTTTAAACTTTCAAGAGATTCTAAAAAATAAAAAAAAATCAAGTCAAATTCCAATCATATGTACAAATATAGTCTTCTTAATTCTTTGATGTTCTTGGTAGACTTGTTTTTACCTAATGTGCCAATCAACTCTAGCTAATGTTGCAGACATTTTAAAGGAAAACTAGTATGTACTGCAGATGGGATATTTCTCCAGGAAACCCAAGTGACCACCCAAGTGGGTCTCTATAGCATGTGAGCTACTTCCTCTCAGTCCTGGTCTGGGCCTGAGTCTTACATGCTCAGAAACCAGATGTGTCAGTACACTGAGGACAGATCTATCTCTCAGAAGCACCAAGACTGATGGAAGAAAAACTAGAATGCCAATTGGTCAACTAAAATGAAAAACAAAACCTTTAAGAAGACTGACATGTTTTGGCAAGCACATTTCTGATGGGCAAACTCCAGAGAAAGCTGAACTTGAAGTTTTCAAGTTGCTTTGGAGCATGGGATTAGAAGGAGAGGTCTTGTTTTCATGAATTTCAGGATTCTTGTTTTCATGAACTCCAAGCCAAGTGTGCCTAATTACCTTTCCCTCCATTATAGATTCATATGGCCCCCAAATCAGAGGTTAAGGGCACTCTAACCCTGAGCAGCATTTGGAAGGGCACTGCCATAGTTGCATCTGTGACCTCACTCTCTTGTGTTCCTCACTGCTGAGGAGTTCCTATTCGAAATAACACATTCTTACTTTAGATATATTCATATCTTCAAGGATGCCTCAAAGGGTTAAAGATCTTAGAGACTGTCATTCATTCATTCAACAAATGTTTGCCGAGATCCTACAATGCACCACACGCTCATCTAGGCAGGGAGGACACAGAAGTGAACAATACAGACAAAAACTCTTGTTCCCCTGGGTCTGACATTCTTTTTCTTTATTTTCATTTCTGCTACTCTGCCTCTTTAAGATGACTTTGCACTACGGCTGATTTTATAGGTTAATTCTCCGAGGCAATAAAATTTCTCATTTGTGACCGTTGCCATTATGTACTGTCTATAAATACAAAAAAAACAGGAGATACTCTATTTTAGGGTTTTGGAAAGGAGAGAAAAATGTATAAATTCAACAGGTGATTAGACTGCTGGAGAGTGAATTTCTAGGTCATGCCTGAGATACCAGAGTGGTGTATTTTTGCCAACAATTGACAGCTTTGTGTTCTTCCAGAAGTTATCCCAATCAAGAGGACTTCAAATGAAAATATTAGGGACTGGAAAAGAACACAGGATTAAAAGGCGGAATATGTGTTCTAGAGTCCGCCTCAGCCATACCACAACTTGACCTGGCAGCTCCAACACCACCACCCTGTCACACCGAGCTTCACATGTTCCCTGCAAAGCCCAGGCCCTTTGACAACTACAACATCTTTCTGGAAAGCCATTCTCCCTCTTATCTACCTGGCACACTTTTATTCATCCCTCAAAACCCTGTTTAAATTTCAATTCCTTGACTTTCCACCAATTCCCAACGGCAAACCTAGTGACTCCCTCCTCTGTGATCCTGTAGCATTTTATTCAATATCTGTCTCATAGAAAAAAATAGTATACTACAATCTGTCTCTTTACAAATGTATTTGTCATATTATAAAAAAAAAGTTCCTGAATGACAAAGAACATAACATACTCATCAGAATCTCCTCCCAATGTAACCTTGCTAGGTACCTGGCTCATGGCTGGTGCTCAGTTAATGCTTATCTAATAAAATGTTCTTGCTACATCTGTTTTCCTTAACACCATTCACTTTTCATACTACAGAAATCTAGCTCTGTCCCAACTATGCTGCTAAAACTCGTGTCCTGAAAATTACCAATGCATGTGGGAATTAGGGGTTGCAGTTGCTATTTGCCTTGAAAAGGATAAAAGAAACACATACAAGATATTTAGCTATTAATTAGTTCAAGTTTAGTTATATTCGTTTAGTTATATATATTAGTTCAAGTATATTCGGGTTAGAATATGTCATTTTCCATCTATTTTGTATAAGTCAACACCTGGCCATGATGATGTTTTAGTTCCTAAATATTACTCAGCTTTGTAACCCTCAGCAAGAAAGCAATTGAATCAGCAGTAATGATTAATGTGTCTGCTTTCCCAGGTAGGTCTTAGGAGGAAATAAGCCAGTGAGCAGGAGGCCAGCCCCTCTGATGATGTAAGGGACGAGCCGCCAGCAAGGCACTTGCTCTGCTCTAATGGGCTACAGCCGCGGTATGGCTGAGTCAGAAATGGTTGCATGTAACCCAATCTGCGCCCACTCAACAACCCAGGGACAGGAGCTAAGTCGGTCATGGTCCGAGAGGGCTCACTCCCGCAGCATCCACTCTAAGCCACAGCAACGGGACAGCAGAACGCCTGATGTCTGATAAAACCCTGCTCTGTGACCAGGGGCTGGGAATCCTGAGGCCATGTTTTCACTTCACTCAATACACAAACTTAAAAGATCCCAGACCAGCTCATTGTGTTCACTGAGCTTATTGTGTTCATCCTAAGAGCCATTTGCAACAGCCAATAACTTCTTAAAGCCAGACCAGAGAAACTGGTTTCAGCTTTTACCGCAAGACTCTGCAGCACCTGAGAGCTACACATCCCTCCCTTCTTCCAGAAACTTCCAGACCTCCCCTTTCTTCTGGTTGCTCCTCTCTCTCCAGCTTCTCCTTCTCTGCCTCCTTAATGATATCTTCCTCTACTCCCAGCCCCATAAAGAGGGTTTAGCAGGAAACCATTCTCTCCCTGGTGAAGGTCACTGGCAGTGTTGTCTTAAAGGACATGACTTCCAAACCTCTGGGCATTTCGGCCCACATGGGGAGTAGCCCATTGGTACGCCTCTTCTATTGTTCTCAAAGACCTTGTAGTGAGAATGTCTAAAACTAAATATTTTCATCTTTCTCCCTCCTGCTAAAACCTGTATTGTGTATTACCTAATTTAATGAGCTGCCTTTCTTTCATTACCAGTGCCCTCCTCCTCCCTGTTTCCAACGAATCAATGAGTGTTCTCACTGATTCTACCTCCGGAACAGCTCTCAAGTCCATTCCTTCTCTCCATTGCCTCTGTCGGGGCTTTACTCCTTTCTGTGTTCTCCCTGCTCTATGTCTCTTTATTTACACTTCTCTTGTGACTACTGATGCTTGCTTCCTTAGACTGGAAATCTGCAGACATTTGTGATTTCTCCATTCTGGACTATAACTTCCTTGGATAGAGAAACCTTGTGTCTGTCTGTCTGTCTGTCTCTCTGTCCTATTATCCCCTACAGTAATATTGTGCTTTGCACACAATAAATGCTTAATAAACAGACTTTGGCAACAGAGAATGGATTATCTTAAAATGACTGCAGTGGTGTCCCCAAAGAGCAGCTCATTAGATAATTAAATATTTACTCTAACTTCTTCCAGCCCAATTAACAGTGTTATATATACACACAGACCATACACACTGACTCGCACACACACGGTATGCCCTTGGCATACCTTTAAGTCAATCTTCTAGCAAACACAAAGGCAGGATCAATCTCCCAAATAATTAAAACAGAAATTGGGTCATATTTTTGTTCTTGTTCCTCCTTGAGGAAAATGACACAACGCTCAGTAGCAAATGAGAAATTATTTTGCAGATCTACATCCTCAAAATGCCACCAAACATGGGTCATGCATCCTTCTTTCTAGCATTTTGATCCTGTTGCTATGACTTAGTGTGTTAATTATATTACAAAGCTATTATTCGATGAAATGAAAATGGCGAAACAATTTAAATGCTTGTCTAAAAAGACTCTGTTAGAATGAAATTATGAGTGAAATTACAATGGCAAAATAATTGAAATGCAAGTCTGGAAGGCACAGTTATGAAACTATTAAAATGCTTCTGTTGGGGACTCACAACATTGAGTGAAACTATACACTCCTGGGAACACATTTTTAATTCACTAAAGCAGGCAACATTTACGGGCAGATGCAAATATCTGTGCTCCAATTGTTCTGCAGCATTATCTACACTTCTGAATGCCACCTGGGGGTGTGTGACATCGTCAGGGTTTCTGGGTCTAGAGGATAGACTGATAAGAGAACTATATGTAATACTGTGCTTTTATTCAGCACCAAGAAGATAAAGGCACAAGGGCAAGCTTGGTTTAGATTTTTCTCTAATGTTTCCAATATAAAAGCTAGGATCATAGCATGAAAAGATTTTTATTCTGAATTTAAGCCTGCAATTATTAAACATTGGTGTGGATGTATTCCTAAGGATCTATCTTCTTTAAACATTTGGCTGATATACTCCTTTAGCAAAATCTTGATAAACATTTTGACACCCAGGCTTATAGTGCATGTATTTGTTCACCAAAGGAAAGAAACAAAAAACAGAATACAGTGCTAGATACAAAACACATCTGCCGACATGATCAATTTGATGAATGACTAAGGACCCTCCTCTGAATGGGGGTGATGTCTGCATTTTGATAGTTGAACACACAAATGAGTCTACCAGCAAAAATATGCAAAATATGCCCCTGACCTCCACCCCTTCATGCTTCACAATCTGCTTTCGTGGACCTATTTCTTTTTGCTAAGCATAAAGAAACAAATACTAGGAGGGAAGCATATAAAATAAGCAAGTATTGAAGGAATAACAGATGTAAATACTTTTCTCATTCATGATTATCTCTCCTGTGTTGTCATAGAGCAAGTTAGGAAATGGTATTTAATTTTAATCACACAGCACATCTCTCAGCATAAATGATTATAACATCAGTTAACAAAGTCACTAGGTTTCCACAAAATTGTATTCTTTTGTTTTTCAAGTTTTAGTTTAAAGAATTCCCTTGGAAATATAGATACTAAGTATTCTTATTTTCTTTCACAGACTTTGAAACACATGAAGATTTAATATGGATATAAATGTACAAAAGGACTTTGAAAATCCTTGTGATTTTACGTACCAATTGTTTGAAGTGGACTCTTAAACTGTTGAGGCTATTTCTCTGTGTACATGTTTCTTGCCTTCTTATTTTCCCTTGCACAAATTCAGAGAGTATTAACTACAGCTTTGTAAGAATATGAATCTAAGTGCATGGTAACTCTAAAACAAAAATCAAATCTGTGTCTAGATATTTTATAGAGAGGTCATATTACTTTCAACATATAATTTAAATATTAATATGATTTGGGATGGATTTTAAATCATATGAGGAAATGAAGTTTGTCCAGTTTAGGCACAAAAGTATAACCCTGATAAAGATAAAAAGAAAAGTCACCTAGAGAAAATTCTCTGAATAAGGCTAATAGAAAAAATAAGCAAACATACACATAGTTTATAGGAAAAATAAAAATTAGCATAGTTCTAAAAATATTTAAACCACAGTATTATACATAAAATTTGAAACCACATTTGTCAAAGTTTTATAGAATTAACCTCTGTATTTAGAAAGGTATCAAGTAAGTTTCAAATAATAGCTTTATTAAATTCCAAGGGCATATCCTTGGAAGTTAAAGGAGAAACCAATGCAACTATTATAACAGTATAAATTAAAATATACTCTAACTCATCTTGAAACACATAAAAAACAAGTTGGATTGATGGATAGATAGGTGATAAAGAAGGTATAGTAACGTTAACTACTGAATCTAGGGGTGGATATATACTAGGTGTTCATTGTATAATTATTTTGATTCTTTTGTATGTTTAAAATTTTTCTTAATAAAAATTTGGTTGGGAAAAACACAGTGCTCTAGATAAGTATTGATTCTATATGTTGATAACTGTGCTCAACAAATAGGCCAGTTTCAGAATCTCACTGACACAATGCACTTACCTAACCATCCAGACCCAGAATTCGGTATGCATAGGTCTGTCTCAGCGCTGGGTAACACGAAGCCAACGACAAACACCTCCACGCCATCTGCCATCAGAGCCATGCCTAGGACAAAGAAAAGGGCCCACTGAAAGCGACCGTGACCACACTCTTGGATTATCAGCTCATACTGCTGGGCTAGCTCTTCCTCATCAGCTCTCCTCTCCGACTCCAGGTCCCGTTGGTCCTTGTACTCATCGCCCTTGGGCTGCCCCACCGACACTATGCTGTCCTTCCCTTGGTTCATACTGGGGATGCCCTGATACTCCCCTTCATAAATTTCATCATCTTCATCATGACCCTCGGTAGCTTCACTTGAGCCCTCATCATCATTGGCTTCCCCATCATAGGTTTCTCCGGGAGGATAGTAGTCATCATCTTCTTCTTCTTCATCTTGGAACCGACTGTAGGACCTCTGGGTATATTCGTCCTGGGCCCGGTCCACAGCTTGATTCACCTTCTTTACTGTTTGTTTCTTCACCTCTCTGGCGATGTCCTTGGCACCCTTCACCAGTGAAGTCCTGTCCTTGTAAGAGTCTTCCATCGTATCTCAACCACTGGCCAAGGCAAAGATGGGACTTTTTTACAAGCTCTGTTCAGTGGTTCAGCCCTGACAGCATCATCCACTTCGGGTTTAAAACAGAACTGCAAAAGAAGAAAAACCAAAGGAGATATTTATTATTCTTTTTCCATATCTTTCCACCATCTACTTCTTGGTCTCTTTTCACTGCCCCAAAGATGAAAACACAGAATTAGCTTTTCGTTTTTTGATCTCACTGTACACAAGTACATCTTATGCTGGTTCTATGCTTAAGTGTGAATAGCACTTGGAATATTTAGGGGTTTTACTGTTACTGTTGTAAGGATTTCTGCCCCCAGGGTAACATGACCCTGTAATGCCCTAGGGCATTCTCCTGAGAATAAAACAGAGTATCTTGCACCTTTAAAAGCATACCCAACACATTTAGAAAGTGCTATAAGGATATACCTTGAGAAAAATATCACTGCTCACAGACACACACACACACACACACATATACTGAAAGGCAATCACTGAGTATTAGAAAAATCCTACTGGATCTTATTGCCTCACACTAGGAAAAAAAAAAAAAGCAAGCAAAAAGCCCCATACACAATTGCTATGAAACCATAGTTATATTTGTAAAATTACATTTCCTCCCGATTTTCATTGTGTTTCCTCCCAACAAATGGTAACAGAGACTCCCATGGCACCTCAGACCGACAATGACTATTTTCCCCTAGTCTAGCAGTCATACCTGTAGGAAATTGGCAGAATTCATTGGATGATTTTACAGATGTATTTGATATTGAGTTAGAACATATGCCTTGCTCAGTGGGGGGTCTGCCCTTTCAGAAACCACCCCTGGGCAAGCGGGGACTGGTAAGCTCAGGTGATGTACCTTCAACCCTACCCTGTAACTGCTCCAGCTTTATCTCTGGACACCCCTGCACACACACACACACACACACACACCCTCCCACCTTGTCCTACTGCCACTCCAGTTAGCTGCTGTCATGCACCGTACATGGCCTGTTATTTGGTTTTATTTCCCACTGATAACCCTCTATGTGTTGGCTCCTTAAATTCGGGCTGACCTCTTGCTAACACTTATTTCTCTTGTGCATTGAACTGTCTCTTCCAGTGGCTCATGTGAGCCATTGTCATGGCCCATCCCTACATGTGGATGATATAAAGTTTAAATTAATTAATTAATGATTAATTCTCTAAGCCCTAAGCTGAAGCAGCATTCTAAACATGGATTTATACAATGGTCATTTTTACTTTTTCTTTTTGTACCCATTATAAAATATTTGATAAGTGGATGTTATAAACATATACTTCACCACTTATCCAAATATCACAAACCAACAAAGCAATAAAGACAAAAAGATGTTTGTTTGTAAATGGACCGTGTTCCATTTTCACTGAAAACCTACACATGCCCAGTAGGCAAAACAGAAGCATGACCTGCATTTTGCAAGGCGACAAAATGAAATTAAAATAAACATGATTATAAGTTTTTTTTTTTTAACCAAATGTTTTAATAGAGGATTTTCCTGTTTGTTTTCCCTTTTCTTTATTTTTGGAGAACTGAGAGGAAGAGAATGGGAGGCAAGGAGAGATGGGAAAATCCACATGGATAGTAAGAAAAGATGGGAAGGAGGTGAGAGAAGAGGTGAGGATGGGGTGCTCAGAAACCCAAGAAGGCAGGAAAAAAAGGGAAGGGGGAGGGAGAGCGAGGATAATGTTGGAGAGATGTTTCCTACTTTAACAGCAAAATTAAAATACTTTGCACAATGAATAAAACCAACTGCCATCCCAGCCATAAAATGGACAATGACATCAGACAGGACACATAAGCAACACTGGGAACACCACGGAGGGAGATTCAGATAGCTGAGTTGAAGGTAGAGCCTGAACCACCATGATGCACTACCCCGGTGCTGTTCATAATGGAAAGCTTCTGCGATAGCTTTTTCTAAGAAATGGTAAATAAATTGACTGCATTTGGCTTTTCTCCTTTTGTTTTCAGCCACAGATATTCTTATCACGTGGTTTAAGGGGCTTTCCCCCTCCAAATGGTCCTTGGGTAGAAGCAACTTCTATAAAAGGCAACAGGCATGGTGTCTTACATGTCATGTTTATGACTTCAAAAGTAGACAATTCTAATTCCTAAAGTAATCTAATCACTTGAGCAATGAAAAATAAAATAAAAAAGAATTTCACGATTAAACATTCATCTCCAGTTAAAAATGCTTTTTGCAAAAAATCTTGGTTTTAATTCTGGAGCAAAACAAGGCATGTGTGTATATAAGTTCTCTCTCTCTTTTTCATACATAAGTTCTCCTTTTGACTCCAGGTTCCTCATCCCCCAAATCAAAGCTCCAGCTAAATTTTCAAATCCTTGATGGCAAAGATTTGGCTTTTTAGTTTATAGTCTCACTAAAGCAAAAACGATTTTTCAGTGCTGTCCTCAACAAGGGCAAGTGTGAAGACATTTAAAAATTCTATATAAAATCAGATACTTTTAGATGTTGCCATTGAGGGAAACTGGGTGAAGGGTATAGGGGAGCTCTATTATTTCTTCCCTACATGTGAATCTACAATGATTTCAAAATACAAAGTTAAACACACAAAAAAATAAATTTGTATTATCCATATAAAGCAGTCTTGGAAAATGTGCAGGATGCTTGGCTAGTAGGCAGATTAGTTAGAGGCAGAGTTATATTCTATGTCTGTTACCTCTCTCTGATAAAAAGCTTGGCTCATTCCAGAGATCACTAGCAAAATGGTGGGTTGGCATCTGTACTGGAAGGTCACGCCTGCATTAAAGCAGGAGTTCTCTAGGTGGGGCCTATATACCAGGTGTGCCCTGTAAGAAGGTCCACCAGCAGCTGCTTATAGCATTGTCAATATTTGCAGAAAATACTCTTTTCTTTTTGAAATAAATTACCACTACATAATATGTGCCAGGTACTATTTCAATGAAAAACAAAACAAAACCAACTATTTTGATTTTGTGCTTATTATATGTCAGGCACTGTGCTAAGAACTTTGTGTAGATCCTTTTATTGTTTTTTTAAACCTCACTTCAGTCCTACAGAATAAACATTATTGTCTCTGTTTTACAAATGTGAAAATTAAGGCTTAGAGAGATTAAATAATCAGCCCAAGCTGGGTGTGGTGCCTCCAACTTATATCCCAGCACTTTGAGATGCTGAGGTGGGAGGATCACTTGAGCCAAGAGTTGGAGACCGACTAGAGCTACACAGTGAGACATCATCTCTACACAATATAGAAAAATTAGCCAGGCATATGGTGCATTCCTATAGTCCCAGCTACCAGGGAGGCTGAGGCAGGAGGAACGCTTGAGTCCAGGAGTTTGAGCTTGTAGTGAGCTATGATGACACCACTGTACTCTAGCCTGGGCTACAGAGCGAGATCCTGTCTCAAAAAAATAAATAAATAACTAGCCCAAGGTCACAAAACTTGTCAGAGGAGATGCTGCCCTCCAGCTCAGATGAGTCTGATGTCAAATGCTTGCCCCTTATCCTCACCCACCTCATAAGACCTCGCCGAGGTCTTATGAAATGCAGCAGACTTATTCCTACTCATTCTAGTCACTTTCTTTTCCTATGCTGAAATTGTCTTTTAAACCCCTCCTCTAAATCATCTTGTACGTTCTGAAATAAAGAGAAGTATTGTGATATCTTTCATCAGTGTTGCGCTTTATATGGATAATGATTTCAGAATGTGGTCTTGTTTGTTCAGATAAACTACCCCAAGATGGTGGCTGTACTTCAAAAGGTGACACAGCTGTCTTAAATAAGATGCTAGCAGGCCAGGAGGGCAGGGAAGCAGGCAAAGCCATGAAACGCTAATAACTTCTGGTTAAGTACGTGATGCCCCTTCTCATTTACTCAATTTGGTTTTCTTCTCCACAAAATAAGGGTAATAACTATCTTACAGTGTTGTGAAGATTAAATAACTCATTTACACTGGTTTTGGGGCAGAATTTGACATATAGTAAATGCTTTTCATTCAGTTTCCCCGAAACAGGCTGAGCTGCAGGAGTCAGGTGCTGAACATTTACCAAAGTGCAAGGGGTGGGGGGCAGGCTGGGGAGAGGGAGACGGAAGCAGGACTGCAATTTCAGGCAGAGTCCCACGGAGGGAGCTTCAGCCTGATCTGGCAGAGAAACTCTGGAATGTAAGTTACGCCTCAGCGTCATTCCCCACCCAAGGCCAGGTGCTGGGCTTTCACAGCCCCAAGCCTGCAGCCTGCAAGTCTGTAGGCTGAGGCCCCCCAGGGGCGAGGGTGGAATGCAGGAGCTTCCCCCTCTCTGCAAGGAAAGGCAAAGCAGTTCCACAAGGCATAGCAGTTCTAACAGCCCTAGGACAGTCCTCTGAAGAAGACATAAGGCACTGACGGGAGGAAACAAAGGCACTGAAGCCACGTGGGGAGAGCACAGAGACACAAATGGGAGCCAGAGCATTGACAGTACCTCCTACAATACGCACGTAATAAATACTTGTTTACATGCCCTGCTCATCGTGCTGAGCTGTCGTGCTCATGGCCGATCAAAAACTACATGTATAGAAACGCTGTTTAAACCAAATAACATTCACAGCAAAGTGTATCTGATAAAGTGAAGATATGATAATCATTTTGTACAAGTATGTAAAATATTATAAAATAAGTTACACATGTAAATGAGAGTTATTCTGGCAAGACACACTTTTGGTTTTTTTTTTTCTTCTTTGATGGTTCAGGACAAATAGTATGTATCCAATAACATTATTTACTATTTCAAAACTATCCTACACAAGCTCCCACCCTACATAACCCACATGCATACACAGATGTTTTTCATCAAAAAATCTTGGATAGCTCCTCCTCATCCTCAAAACATTCTAGAATCTTCTGGAGGCTGGGAAAGTCTATTGTTCTAATAACTATCTATGCAGCTTTAAAGCCAATGTGTACTCATAGAGTAACGATAGTAATAATAGCTAACCTCTTATTATGTTGGCCATGTGCTGAACACTTCAGATGTAGCACTGCACAATAATCCTCACAACAATATTATGGGGTTGGCACTTTTAAAATCCCCATTTTACAGATGGGGAAATTGAAACCTGCTTAGTAAGAGTTCAAACCTCGGCAAGCCTACTCCAGAGCCCAAGCACTTACCCACTACAGCTACTATCTTTTAGTGGAAACGGGAGCCTGCACTGGAAAAGCAGAGCCCAAACAGCAGAGCTGTGGTGGAAGACAGCCCACAAACGCAGGCGGAACAGGGATCCGTACTTGCTGGTGTCTGGTGGGCTGCGATTAGGCAGAGAGGTTCATTATATACCAACCCTCTTCCCCTCTCCTCCTAAACTTGGATCTAACGCAGACATTCAACACAGCAGACAAATGGTGACCAAATCGTCAGTTGATCAAACAACTGCACCCACACTTTATTGCTGACACCACACCTTCCTCCCAATTCAGGTAGACTGGGCTACACAGGACTCCTTCCTCGGGTGGGGTGGGGTCGGGAGGCTGTCCATGGAGCTCTCCACACTGAGCACATATTTGAAATGAAGACATAGATAGTGACCCATCATCCCAGCCTATCCAAATCTTTGACATCAGACGTTTATCAGTTAAGGATGCCTCTTGCCCTCCAACCCTCTAAACTCCCCCTATGTGTGAATTCCCATTCTTCAAGGTGCAGTTCAAAAGCCACTTCTTTCATGAAATGATTTCCTTTCATTATTGCTCAACCTAATCACACCTTCTAAGCTAAGTGCAGCTGGTTTCTTCCTGGCATTCAGTCATGTCTTCTATCGCACTTCTCGATATATGGGATAGTCTTCCCCATTACAGTGTAAGTTTCCTGAAAACAGGAACCTAGTAGAATAAAGCTATAAAGCAATGTTACAAGCACCATAAGAGAGCCAACTCTTTGATCTCCCCTTTCTTTATGAGGGGTTGTCTGGACCAGCAGTCTCCAAAGTACAATTTGCAATATGTAGGTGCTCTGAGGGGGAAAAAGTTCTATGGTCTTATAAATTTGGGAAATTTCTGTCTTATATTTCATATGTCCTTCTCTAGGAGAGTCACAATGTAAAGCCTGTTATAAAGAACCTTGCTTAAATTTGTTACTCCACCTTCCCCAAAGTTTCCTAATGACAGAATTTCCCACCCTCAACCTGACGCCAATAAACAATCCTCATTATACACTATGGAAATACTATATTAAGATGAACACTAAAATCCTTTAAAGTTCTAACATCTCTAGTATAAAATACTGTAACACTTTCTAATTAGAATTAATTGAGGGAAGCAGGATAAAAGTGAGAAAATCTACATTAAAATATTATAATATTTCTAAAATAAAACACATTATTTCTTTCAAGTCTATCAAAAACTGAAACTAAATTTTCCAAATGTAATCGCTTACAATTTTTAAGCAGACTTGCTACAAAAATAGAGTGTTTAGCATATCTGCATATTTTTAAGTAATAAGTCATTCAAAGAGCCTGGAAAGTTTGACTGTAAGTATATTAACATTAACATTCTTTTGTAAATGCAATTTTGACACAATTAATTTACTCTTTGAAGAATGGATCTACTAAGCCAGAGTTAACTTGACCTCAGCAGTTGTCCAAATTTCCACAAGCTCCAGATTAGTTAAATCGAAAGGCCTTATGCAAATAACAAACCTGTGAACATAGATGAACTTTTCTGAAGGTCCTAGACCTCCTAGTAGAAGGAATATTCTCAGGTGAGTCAAAGTGTGCAGTAGCCTCATTTGAAGAAATATCTGAATTCACTTTACCATAAAAATTTTCTTTCTGATTATAAAACTAAAACATGTTTTTTTGAGAAATAATTGGACCAACTCACACCAATTAGGATGGCTACTAGCAAAAAACAAACAAATAGAAAATAACAAGTGTTGGCAAGGATGTGGAATCCTTGCGCCCACTGTTGGTGGGAATATAAAATCCTATAGCCTCTGTGAAAACGTTATAGCAGTTCCTTTAAAAAAATAGAATTATCATATGATCCAGCAATTCCACTTCTGGGTATATACACAAAAAATTGAGAGCAGGTTCTCCAAAAGATATTTTTTATACATCTATGTTCATAGCAGCATTATTCAGTTTTAGCTACTATTGTTCATAGTAGCTAAAACACAGAAGCAACCCAATGTCCATCAACTGATGAATAGACAAGCAAAATGTGATGTACACACATTATACAATGGGATATTATTCGGTCTTTAAAAGGAGGAAATTCTGACACATGTTACAACATGGATTAATCTTGAGGACATTAAGCTAGGTGAAATAAGTCATTCACAAAAAGATAAATACTGTATGATTCTATTTATATGAAATCCTTAGAGTAGTCAGAATCATAAAGACAGAATGCAAAATGGTAGTTGCCAGGGTGTGGGAGAAGAAAGGAATGAAGAGTTCTTGTTTAATGGATATAGAGTTTCAGTTTAACAAGATGAAAAGAGGGAGACAGTTGGTGGTGATGGATGCACAACATTGTGAATATATTTCATACCACTGACTGTACATTTAAAAATAGTTAAGTGGTAAATTTTATGTTATATATATTTTATCAAAATTTTAAAATTGGGAAAAAAGCAATAACTGGAAAACTCAGAAAGTCCTAAAGAATAAAATAAAAACCGTGTATATTTCTATCACCCAGAGATGTCAACTCTTAACAATCAGCAATTTTACTTCTAATATTTAGACTACACAGATGCATTGAGCATGTGATTGATTTAGAACATACTGTACATTTAGAGTTGAAGGCCTTCTTGGATTTTTCTATTATCTCTAACTATTTGAGTGTGAATTTTCCCATTTGTTACGTTAGTGACTATCTCAAACAGGGCAGGACTTTATCACACGTTTAATAATTCTTGGCTGTGAGCCTATCTTTGGTAGTAGTGGTTCTCAAAAGTATGGTCTCCAGATTCCCAGAAAACCACCAAGACTATCCAAGAAATCTGTGAGGTCAACACAATTTTCACAACAAAGGATGTTATTTGATTTTTTTATTCTCATTTTTTCATGAGTGTACAGTGCCATTTTCAGAGGCTACATGATAAATAGCAACATCATTGCTCTGATGATTAATGAAATGTGCACTTGCAGATTCATTTAAAAATTTTTTAATTGACACATTATATTAATAATTGTACATATTTATGGGGTACAAAGTTGATGTTTTGACACATATAAACATTGTGTAATGATCAAACCAGGGTTGTTAGCGTATCCACCACCTAATGCACTTATTCTTCCTCTGTGGTAAGAACAATCAAAAACCTCTTCTCTAGCTATTTTTAAATATCCAATACCTTATTGCTTTATTTATAGATTCTTATGTTTTAAAAGTTTCTCAGTTTTAGTTTTTAATATAGTAAATATCAATAGATATAACCCAAGAAAAGCTCCCTTGTCATCAATAATTTTGAAGAGTAAAAAATGAGTCCTGAAACCAGAACAAAAAATTCAAAATCACTCTTCTATAGGAAGAGCTTGGACCCTGTATTGTGGAGGCTTCCCTATAGGGTTTTTTGTTGTTATTGTTTGGGTTATTTTCCTTTAGGGTTTTGAGGTTGCATCTACTAGAGGTTTGTAGGGGTCATGAACTTCTGAGCTGGTTTTCTGATCAGTGGCTCAGTTCTAGATTTCCACATTGTGCTGAGATAATGGTGGGCTTAGGTAGGTGACCTGTCTGTGGTGCACAGTTGTGGACTGTCCTTCTTCTAGGTGGGGATGGGCAGTGTGTTCCTGGCTCTCAGCTTGCCTGCTGTCCATGTCCTGGTCATACCTTGGAAAGTAGCGTCAGTGCCCACACACTGCTATGTCTTCCTTCCCATTTCTGGCATCTGAGGATTTCTATTTCCTCCCTTTGAGGTCAGCTATTTACTATCCAAACAATATTTTGATATATCATCCATGCATGTGAAATAGGATGTAAGATGGAGGAGAGGGAATTTAGCATGTACTCTATCCACCATCTTGACCCAGAGGTTGACACATGTATAACCTGCTTTAATCATGCCTTTATATTGACATTTTTCTCAGGTTTTTTAATATCCTTATACCATTTGTATTTATGGTGTGCCATAATTCATTTAACCTGTCTCCTGTCATGGGGCATGTATTTGTTTATATTATTTGAGTATTATTAATATGTAACGATGCATACTCATGTGGTAGATCCTACTGAGAATTTCTGAGGTCAAAAGGAAGACCTAGTTGTGAAGGTTTTTTTTTTTTTTGAGACAGAGTCTCACTTTGTTGCCCAGGCTAGAGTGAGTGCCATGGCGTCAGCCTAGCTCACAGCAACCTCAAACTCCTGGGCTCAAGCAATCCTGCTGCCTCAGCCTCTCAAGTAGCTGGGACTACAGGCATGTGCCACCATGCCCGGCTAATTTTTTCTATATATATTTTAGTTGGCCAATTAATATCTTTCTATTTATAGTAGAGATGGGGTCTCGCTCTTGCTCAGGCTGGTCTCGAACTCCTGAGCTCAAATGATCCGCCCACCTCGGCCTCCCAGAGAGCTAGGATTACAGGCTTGAGCCACCGCGCCCGGCCTGAAGGTTTTATATATAATATCTTATTGCCCTTCAGAAAGGTTGTGGCAATTTATAACTTCCAGAAGCACGTAGGAAAGCCATTATTTCCAGTACTGCATACTGGCAGATGCTACCATACTGGCAGATGGTTTAAATGGACCCAGCATTCAAAAATGGACACCACCAGATTTGAAAGGAACCAACTGTGAATGTGGTAATGACCACTCAAAGTTAATGTGGTCATGTTCTCACCTACATTGGAAATTCGAAGTTGAGACTAGTTAAAAAAAATGATGTTTTAACATTTTAAGTTGCATTCAATTACTTGTAAAATTGAACATTTCTTGTGAAATCTTTTATCCATTTTTGTGTGAGGTGTGTAGTGGATTGAATGGTGGCCTCCAGAAAGATGTACTAACCCCCAGAACCTGTGGATGTGGCCTTATTTGGAAAAAGATATAATTATGTTGAGGTTCTTGAGATGAAATCATCCTGGATTATTCAAGTGGTCTGGAAATCCAAGGACAAGAGTCCTTATAAAGACAAAGGAGAGAAGACACAGATATAGAGGAGGAGATGAAGATGAAGGCAGAGATTACCATTGCCACAAACCAAGGAACACTTGGGTTCACTAGACGCTGGAAGAGGTTCCTCAGGAAGAGTGCAACTCTGCTAATATCTCGAATTTGGATTTTCAGCCTCCAGAACTGTGAGAGAATAAATTTCTGTATTTTAAGTCACCCAGTTCATTAGAATTGTATTAAGTGTATAAATTAGTTCCAGAACTGAAAGTGTTAAAATAGTCATCTCATCCAGAAATAGAATATAGCTATTATGCAAGTTTTCTTTTATGTAACTCAGTGAAGTTTAAGTGTTTTCTTCTTCATTTACTGTGTCAGTTATTTAACGAAAAAGATTCATACATATATACATATATAAGTAAACATTTTAAAAAATTATATTTATTTGTATAGTTTCCTATTGGTTTCTCAAAACCATGATATATATCCTGGCCACAAACTTTAGTTTCTGCCAGACCCATTGGGTACATCAGGAAATGTGCTCTCTCCTGCAGTAAAACATCAGCAACCGCAGGAAGCAACTCTCTGAATTTCATTCGTGGCATAGAAATGGATGAGCTACAAATACTGCATCAGACTTGCTAGAGGATAATTCAGAGGGAAGGCTCTCAACCACACTGACAGTCCTAGCTCAGTTTTCCTCTCCATAGCCTTCTGCAGCCCTGAGCCCTTCTCCCTGCAATGTTGCTCCTGCAAGAAGGCTTGGAGAGTGCGTTCAGTGGAGCCCCGGGACAGCACAGGGCTTCAGGCTCCCATCCCTAAGTAGTTACCAGGGTCCTATCACCCTTTGGGGAAGCCAAATGCCTGAGGGAGGAGCATCAAAATCATCTTCATGATAAAGCATAAGCAGTTATAAAACCAACCATATACAATTCCTACTCTTAGATAACAGTGAGGCATTCTGTTCCTCGAAATGACCAAAGACAGTCTGGCAGATGGTCTAAATGGACCCGGCATTTAAAAATGGACACCACCAGATTTGAAAGGGACCAACTGTGAATGTGGTAATGACCACTCAAAGTGAATGTGGTCAGTTCTTCCTCTTTCACTGGGACGAATGAATCACGTGAGGGACACTCACAGACAAACAAAGCCAGGAAGGAGGAGAGAGACTTCCCTTAACAATTTTGCTTATCTCCCCTGGGATTAAAGATCCAATCACTCATTCAGCCAGTACTTATTCAGCAGCCACGGTGTGCCAGGCACTCTTCAGGGAGCTGAAAATCGGAGACTGAACAAAACACACCAGGTCCCTGAGGGTATACAGCTTTCTTTCTAGAGGCACGACATAACAAAATAAAGAAATGCAATTCCATGCAGTGGTGAGTGCTACAAATAAAAATAGGGCAGGGTAAGGGGTTAGAGCACCTCTATCCCATAGAACAGTCATGATGATGGAAATGTTCTATATCTGCACTGTCCAATAAGAATGGGGCAATTTAAATTTAAGTGACCACATGTGGCTAGTAGCTACTCTATTGCATGGTGCAGAGTTAGCAAGTGCAAGAGATGCTGCTATTCTGGGAAGAACAGTCAGGATAGGAGACTCTGAACAGAGGAATTTGAAGAGAAGCCTGATTAAGACCCAGGGCATAGGCCATGCTGCTACCAGGGGCTCAGAGTTTTCCAGACACAGAGAACAGCAAGAGCAAAGGCCCTTGAGCTGAGAATGGCAAGGAGGCCGGGTGGCAGAGCAGAGTCAGGGAGAGGGTATCAAGGAAGTGGCTGGGATAGACTGCCCAGGGCTTTGAGGGTCACAGCAAGGACCTTAGGTTTTAGTCTAATGGAGATGGCTTTAGAATAGGGCAGTGACAAGATCTAGAAGAATGTAGCTTAGTGGAGGATAAAACAAGGAGTTCTTTTAAACATTTACCTAAACATTGGTGATGCTCTCTTTTACTAGATTTCATTAGCCTTGCTCTTTCACATTTTTTCCCTTTTTATTCTGACAATCATCTTATGATGAATACGACAACTTCAAAATAAAGGCAGCATTTATTAAATGTCTTTAAAGACAAGTTTGAGGAAGGAGAGAGACTGTCAGAGGGAAAGTTCCTCAGTAGGGACAGAACAAAGAGAAAACGCCAATTCTTAGTTGTACCTGGGAGGTGCTTAACAAGTACCTGTGATCATCCACTCTTTTCCTTTGCCTCCGTTCAATCTCTCAACAGAGCTCTTACAAAATAACACTACCTTACTTTTCCTCTCCTTGCCCATCACTGGAAGTAGAAGGAAAAGAAAGGGACTCAGACAATCTATAAACTAGATACTCCTAACTTGTGTATTTACAAGTTGGCTATAGAGACAGTCAAATTCCAATGCTGGGCCCAAAGATGGAAGTGCCCTTACACCCAAAGATGGAAAACCAAAAGCAGTTACATCATCCACACACTACCTCGGTAGAGCAAACACACAGTTGCTGTTAAATTTATACAGAAACTCTACAACATCCCTTGAGGTGTCCTGGACATGCTAAAATGACCTAAATTATTAGACATAAACAGTGATCTCGTTTATGAGTCAGACACACACCTGGGCTCCAGTACTGCCTTTGCCATCCACTAGCTTTGGGACACTAGTGCACAGTGGGAAATGACAGTGCTATTGTGAAGATGAAATAACATCAAAAGGCAAAACTTGGTATGTGGTATCTACTCAGTAAATGCTAGATTACGTGAATTTAAAGAAGAATAAAAAGAATGTGATTTATAAATACAATTCATCATCCAGCAGTGATAATGCTAGCAATTTCCTTTTTCGAAAGGAAAAAATGATTGTTAAACACCAGTTGGCCGTGCCCTTCTCAGAAAAGGCTCACCCATTGTGTTTACTGCTGTTGCTGAGCTACACACCCTGGGGTGCAGCCTGCAAAGGAAAGCTCCAGGAAGAACGTCTACTTGTCTGCCTGTCTTTTTCTGAGGGAATCAGGGCGATGCGATTAGCATACTTGCAGAGTTCCAATGCAATTTAAAGGCAAAGCCTGATTTATCAAGTCTGCCCCTTTCATATTACATTGATAAGGGCAAAACACTTTTTCCTGGACCTCAGGAAACTCCCAGAGATGTCAACGAGGGGAGGAAACAGAGCCCCCAGGGCTTGAACTGTTCTCCTAGTACTGCCTGGAAATGACAGATTTTCTCTTTGATTTGTCTATATTTGACTTAGTAAACATTTCATTTTGCAAGGTTCCTGGGGTGGTGGATATAAGCAGCTGCTGTTGTTTACTTCCACACCTCCTGAGCAGCTCCCGATGAAACTGAGCCCCTCCTTTTGAAACTAACCCCCAGGGCATTATCCCCAGGGGATGCTGTACTCATTGTTTCCCTTGCTCGTGACCTCCAGAAGGGAGGCACCAGAGACTCCCTCAACAGCCCCATCAGAGCCCTGTGGCTCTAAGAGGGTGCAGCTTTGAGACCAAGGTATTTTAGTGGTGTGCAAGTCCCCACTGAGCCCTCTGCCAAGGAAGAGAACTGGAGCGTTCATTTATTCAGCCTTCCATGTTCTGCCCAGGGTCCTGTTGGTGCATAACAGGAGAGCAAATGGGTGCTTTCTCCTCTCTTTTCTAACAAAACTTCTCCTTTACTGTCATTGGGGAAAAAAGCTGCTAAATTAATTCATACTCAACATATAAATAAATGGCTAAGGAATTCCTGAAGTACTTCTTCCTTCTCTGAGGTATTTTTTTTAATTCCTTAGTCCAAGGAAATGTGTAAATTGTGGAACTTCAAGCTCTGTGGTTGGGTTTATAAGATAGATATTGGGGGACAGGAGGGACTTCTTGGTTTGATTCCTCCCAAGTGGGCTACTGCGTATTCCACCAATGTATGAGAACTGACCTGGCCCCAAAGCAGCAGTCACAAGAACAGTCAGGGTTCATCTATCCACCCCGTAACACTACAAGCTCTGCAAGGGAAGGAACCATGTTTTGGTTCAATATTCTTAGTACCCAATGTCATGCTGAAGATTGATTCATTCATTCACTCATTCAATGCACTGTTACTTTGCATCTGCCACACAGTAGGGTGCATACTGTCCCTAGACTCTATGCATACAGAAATTAAAGGTACAGGCCCTCACCATCAAGGGATTTTCCATTTGGTGGGAACATCCAGCAAACAAACAGATAGGTGTCCTACAATGGGATTAGAGCTATGTGCTGGCACATGGCATTATGGGTATTATGAGCAGAGCGGGGTCTAAACTGAGCTAGCCAGGCAAAGGGTGAACAAGTAGAGGCATTCACTGACCAAGCACTTGTTTACTAAAGGACATAGTAAGAATTCTAGGGGATAGATATAGGTTGAAATTTTAAAAAGCCACAAACATATACTGAGAGCCCTTTGCACTCCTGCATCTGTGTTGGACGCAGAATAAACAAAAGTAAAAACAAAACCCACTTCCAATGCCTTCTCCAACTGTCATGCTTCTGGGGCCAACAGTGTAACTCAACCTTGACCATATTCTCCAACATTAAAGGTTTCTGTTTCTTCCATTAGCTTTTAGTGTCTCAACTCCCTGACATTGTTATCCACTACAAATTAGCACCCTGGAAGAAGATATAAATGCACTTTTGTGATTGATGGAAATACATGACTGACATCTGACTATACACAACATTGTTTTCTGAAATTCATTCCAAGGAATATTTAAAAAGTATTCCTAAAAAAAAGATATATGGCCAAATATGTCGAGGGAAACACTTGTCACTTTCTCACCACTTCCAGGGCTCATTACCTGGCCCAAGCCACCATCACTTGTCACTTGAACCCTGTAAGGACCTCTTACTGGTATTGCTGGTTCTACCTTTGCTCCTTTGAGTCTCTTCTCATCACAACAGCAATGAGAAATCCTATCCAAAGGTATGACAGAAAACACCACTCCCCTACTAAAAACCCTCCAGGTGCTGACATCCCATTCTCTTGTCCCTACATCATGACATATTTCTTATTTGTTCATGTCTGGCTCTCCTCATAAACTATAGTCTCCATGAGAAAAGGAACTTTTCCTATTTTGTTCTCAGCTAAATCCAAACACCTGGAAGAATGCTGGATAAATTATTTGTTAAATGACTGAATAGAATACTAAATTAAGCAAAGTTAAATCTTTTTTTTTCTGTTTTTGCAGGCCTCCTCAGAGCCTTTGATGTGCTAATGTGGATTGTGACCTTCCAAGAAAGGGGAAGGGTGGCATCACCCAGACTTATCTGACCTTAAAGAGCTTCACTGAGAAAGATTCTTCTAGAACAAGCCTCCTCAGAACTAGTGTCAGGGAACTCTCATTAGGGGTGACCCACATGAAGGATGAAAGCATTTTCCTGGTGTTGCCAACAGAGGGTCCACTGACAAAAGACCAAAGCCTTCTTTGCTAACAAACATGACTCACACAATACAGGGGCAGGGAAAACACCACTGCCTCTCCCTACAATCCCAGGAAAGCAAATTAACTTTGATGTTTCCTGGTCTAATCTTGGGGAGGCGAATTAGCCTGATGCTATCACTGAGTAGCGAACGGTTTCTGCCATGGCCGCACTGTCTGGAGAGAGATGCTTGCCTTTGTCTTCCGGTCTCCATCAGCAGCAACGAATCTAATTATAACAGTCCCATAGGTCACTCTCTAAATGGAAAGACACTGCTGAAAATACTCAGGGTGGAAGGGGAAGGACGAAATACATTTCTTTGCTGGAAAAGTGCCTTAGTTTTACCCTCTCTCAATCTCTCTAGCATAATTCACATGAAGTGGTTTTAAATATCCCTCATTAATAACACCTTTGCTAGAATCACAAGAAAATCATATGTGGTTCTTTAAGAAAGACGAGTCTAGATTAAAAAGAAAGAGAGAGAGAAAGAAAAGAAAAGAAAGAAAAGAAAAGAGAAAAAAGAAAAGAATTAGGGAAGAAACTTATCATCCAAAGGGTTATTAAAAAAATAACTCCCAGGCCATTGGCATCATCAGTCTGGCACAGTTACTGGGAGCCTGAGGTGGCAGCAGCAGGAGAAGGGGACGGTGAGGAGACCAACAAGGAGGCACAGCCTGGGCCCTCAGAAGTTACTCTAAGTAGGGACTCCACCCCTGCTACTGCTATCTGGAAGCTGCACAGCATGCTGTAGGGGTGCTGGGCACACAAAGGGCCAGGTCACCGGGGCGGAGATGGATGCATTCTGCTCATCTGCTAGGAGGCAGAAAGGTCTTCAGGCTGAGTGTGGGCTCTGCCTTATAGTTGATTCTATTTGAAAGCAATAACAGTAGGTGTGTGCACCAGACTTTGAAAGATTCACTGCTATGAAAGTGATCAGTGACTTGGGCTTTGACAGAATATTTGAGACATCTGGACTTTTAGGACTAGCCCTACAAGTCTGGAAAAAAAAAAACAGCAAAAGAAAATAAAATAAAAAGTAAGTGGCTATTTTCCCCCTGGCAGGAAGTGGTTTCATTTGCTTTAAATTGAATTTTTTACTTAAGTGAGAGCTTTTGGTTCTAATGATTTAAAAGATCCTAAAAGGTTCTCTAAATGTAAGCGGAGCCAGTCAGACTTGTTTGCTCCCTCCACATCCCTCCCTGCCCACCCAAAACGTTTCCTCACTTGGTGCCTAATACAGAAACCACAGTACAGGCAATATTCAACTCCTAGCCCTTGGGTGTTCAGGGACACGCCTTCATGGGGTGTCATCTACATAAGCACATTCACATATGTAAAGTAATGTCACCTACATTATACCATTGGATCCTCATAAGTACCTAGGGCAGATCTTATAGAAAAAGAAATTGAGATGGAGAGATGTACTGGGACTGGCCCCGAGTCACATGGAGCCGGTTCTAGTCAATGTGAACCCCAGTCTAAGACTTCTGGCTCTGAATCCTGCTCTCTTTCAGCTGCCCAGCCATGGGGAACTTCAAACACCCATGTTCTTAGCACTGATATGGCAAGCAGGCTACACTGTGCCAGCTTTCGGATGTATTTCATCCCCTCCTGACTTCAGAATTCAGTTTCTAATTTTTCCATAAGCCACAAACTGGGAACAGAGCCGCATTGCAATGTCGGTGCTGATGGGCTGCAAGACTCGCCCACTCTCCACAATTCACTCTGCACCCATCATCAAGGGCGGTGATCAAATGTGTGCCTCAGCGCAATTCCTACAAGTCAGAGGCTCCAAAACCCAGAGGGTCTGCTGAATTAGATTAATAGCTCACTCAGGAACATGCCTTTGCTTGAGAGAGCATCCTGCCTACTAACTTCATATGCCAATGCAGCAATTCTACCCAAGTAGATTCCCGATCATGCTGCACTGCCAAGGACATTCATGCCCCTACTTCCTGCAGTCACAGAAGAGGCACCAAATGATACTGTCCACCATCCAAGCCATCCACTTCCAAATGAGCCCAACAAATCACACTCTATGCTTTTGATTTCAAGTAAAGGGGCACTCTTCCACCCCAGGTCAGCCTTTCATACTAGGGCCCACCCTAATGACCTTGTCTAAACTTGATTGCATCTGCATAAACCCTATTTCCAAACAAGGTCACATTCACATGTACAAGGGGTTAGGACTTCAACATATATATCCTTTGGGGACTTCAACATATCTTTCAGGAGGACACAACTCAACCTGTAACACCCATCCTATTATAGAACTGACTGTGTATGAAAGGAACCCATATTTGATTACACTTAAGAAGAATTATAACATATTTCATTAGTGTTTTTCCTATAATCATTCCCTCTTAGATCTCAAAATGAGATCTGTAGATACTTTGAGTCTCAGATAGATACTGCTCATGTGACATAGTAAAGGCATGATTCTTATAAACTCAAAAGACTGAGCCCATTACACCTCCTCAGATATTAGAATAGAAAGAAGAAAAATAGAATATTTATGAGCAGGTATGAACAATCCTATCACTTTCCTTTTCTCCTTTCATTCCTCCTCTTTTACTGCAACTTTCATGTATCTTCAAGTCATATGTAATAATACCATAAGTAGTTAAGACTTGAAAATTAGTTCTCTAACACAAATTCTTCTTTTGAGTCTCCCCCTTTGAGTGGTCAACAGCAAAATGGTTGGTTCCATAATTATAAATTCACAAGGACCATCAAAAGAGAAAGACAGTCAGACAGCCTGTACTCACACCCCTAGTTTACCAGTTATTAGCTGGGGGATCTTGGGCTATTCACTTCATCTCTAAAGTCAACAGGACAATGCTGAGCTCCAACAAAACAACAACAGCAGATGTCTCATAAGTTAGTCAATCTCTTCTTTGTCTACACAATGCCAAACCACCAAAGCAACTTGTTTTATCACAATTTAACCAAACTAACGAGTTATCTCCATTTACTTTAGGATGGGAATACTGGACTCATATTTTATTTCCATTTGATGCCTAGATCAAGTAGCAAAAGATAATTTAAGGCTTTACCTTGAAACCAAAACATTGTCTTTCCCATCCTAAAAGGTTAAATGATGTTATGACAACTCAATGAAAAAAAAATATTTTTCCTCTATAGAAAAAATTTTATTTTTTCAAAAGAGAAAGGCACTTTCCCCTCTAATATGGTGAAGAACAGAATTCTAAGAACACTTATGCTTACAATTTTATGTAAAAATATAGAAATTTTAAAACATCCTTAGAGCAAGTTCTGCAAATATTGCCCATGTCTCTAATCTTAGCATATCTAATCCTCAGACTCTCTGTTCCTATGTTTCTATCATTGCCTTTCTGTGTGACTCTTCCAAATTCTTTTGTCTATTCTCTCTGTGTCCTCTTTTATCCCTACATGAGGGACATCACTCCCATTTTCTCTCTTTTAATTGGCCACATTATGGAACAGAAGTTACTTTAGTATTTTTGTATTATTATATAATTCCCTGTCTCTGTTATTACATTTTAAAATGGGAGAATTTTTTAAAAAATGCTTTCTAAATACTAAAAAAATCCTTAAGTTGCTTTCACATCACATGACCTTTTGCTGATTTCCCACCCTCTGTCAATCACGAGTCAGTCACCCTAAAAAAGGTTTCCTGTGCTCCATGAAGACAAACACATCCAAAAAGTATCCCGGAAAACAAATATCTGCAACATTTGCCTACTGTGTTGTATAGTCTAAATGTGAGTGACCTTTTGGAAATGTGATTTTTGCATACATAGGTGTAATGTAAAGTTTAAACGGATCTGTAGATATCTTACTGATTTCAAGAATTAAACACTATTTTTAAATGACTGACCTTAACAAAACACTGTAAAAATTAAACCTGTTAAGAAAATTTCTTTCTTTATGGCCTTCAGATACTCTTATACATCTTATTTTTTATCTTTTTGAGACAGAGGCTCACTTTGTTCCTGGGCTAGCGTGAGTGCCATGAGCAATCTCGAACACAGCAATCAGCCTAGCTCACAGCAATTTCGAACTCCTGGGCTCAAGCGATCTTCCTGCCTCAGCCTCTTAAGTAGCTGGGACTACAGGCACTCGCCACCACACACAGCTAATTTTTTGTTTCTATTTTTAGGAGAGACAGAGTCTGGCTCTTGTTCAGGCTGGTCTCAAACTCCTGAGCTCAAGCGATCCTCCCATCTCGGCCTCCCAGAGAGCTAGGATTACAGGCATAAGCCACATAGCCCAGCCTCTTATATATCTTATGTAATTAATTCTTAACCATCAAACACAGTATCAAACCAAAATGTAATTTAAAATAATCTGAAAACTATAAGTTATTATCTGCTTATTATATGTAAATGTGTATGTGCAAAATCTGACTCATGTGTCAATCCCATATTCCATGGAAACATTTCTTGAACTGTGTTCAGTGTAATATAGGTGGGAGAAATATTAATAAGTGTAACTAAATATTAAACATTTAGAATTCACAAAAGCAACAAGGTCTCATCACTCTCAACTTGTTGGAATTAAATGAAAAGTTTATAATCCTCACATTTTGCAACATTCTGTTGCTCCTGAACTAAAATCCTTCAAAACTTGTTAATTATTTCATTTTTCATTGCTCACTGACTTTCTTAATAAGTCTAATGTTGGAATTGTTTATTGTGTCATTGGATTATTTTGTTGTTTCTGGCAGTATTTAATTCTTTTGTGGATTCTTCTTTGTGGTCTACTTTAACTTAAGTGTATAATACATCTCTTGAGCTTCTACTGGTGATCTGTGAATACATTCATTCTTTTAACATTCAACAGAATTAACTGACTTTCTGCACTATTCTAGGCACTTGGGATGCAACAGTGACAAGCAAGATCGCTGCCTTGAGGAATTTACATGCTAGCACAGGGAGAAACACAATAAACAATAAACATACTAAAATAAATCATATAGTTTATTAAAAGATGATCTATGCCTGGAAGAAAAGAGTAAGGCAAAGGGGAGTGATTGTGGGGAGGGAGTAGGCTGTGGTAATAACTAGGGGATTCAGGGCAAACCTTAAGGAGAAGGGATTTAGGCAATGACTTAAAGGAGGTGAGGGTCATCCAAGAGGTTATATGGAGTAAGAATGTTCCGGGCAGAGAAGACAGAACAAAATCCCTAAGTCAGGAGCATGTTTTGTGTATTAGAGGAACAAAAAGGAGGCCAGTGTGGTTGGAACAGAGTAAGAAAAGGGAAGAGCAGAAGATAAACTCAGAAAGGTAACAAGGGGTCAGATGATGCAAAGCCCTGTGGGCATTTGTAAGGACTTTGGCTTTTGCTGTTAGTATGATGAGAAGACACTACAGGACTCTGAGCAGAGAAGGCACATGATCTGACTTCATTTTAAGAGACTGCTCTGGCTGCTACACTGAGGATGGACTCCAGAGGGACCCGAGCAGGAGCAGAGAGAGGTGGGAGGCTACCTCAGGAATTCAGGTGATTCAAACAGTAGGAGAAGCAGTGGGGGTGGCAGCAATTAGTGGTCAGGTTCTGGCTCTAATTTGAAAGTAGAAGCACAAGGACTTCTGGATGTGGAGTATGAGAGGAAGAGAGGAGGGGAAAGAATGAATTTTCCATCAACTGAGATGGGGAAGGGGACAGAAGCAGCAGGCTTTGGTGGGGAGTGCAGAGAAGGTACCAGGAGTTCAGTTTTTGGACATATTGAATTTAAGCTATTGAAGAGACATCCAGTGGGGATGCTGAGTATGTAGTACTTGTAGTGTGCAGAGCACTGGGCCAAAGGTATACATTTGGAAGCCAATAGCATGTGGCTGGATTTCAAAGGCATAAGAACAGATGAGATCCTCAAGACTGTGCGTGTAGGCAGAGAAGAGGGATGAGAGAGGATTGCACCCCAGATCACTGGAAGATTAAGAGAGGAAAAACCAGCAAAGTAGCTTGAGAGGGGACCTATGTGTCAGGAGAAAGACCAAGAGAGTGTGCTTTCACTGGAAATTAATGGTTGAAAGAGTATCCGGAGGTGCGCATAAGTCAGCATTCAGCCAGGAGACTGAATGGAGAGTATTTAATGTAAGTACTTATTAAATATTAAGTTGCTAAAGAGATAACAAAAAGGGTAAAAAGAAAACTGTAAAGTATCATGAAGGTAAGAATTGCAAGGAAAAACCTACCACCTCTGGGGCTGAGGGAGCAAAGGTATGAGTTTTAATTAGTGAATAAGCTTAGAGGGAGGGCCCTACAGAGTTAAAACTCAGACTTCTGAGAAGCAGGTGCAGCTTGGCTGGTTTGAGGGACCAAGGAGGGATCCCGCAGGTCTGGAAAGCCTTTGCTAAAAAGAGGGGAGTACTAGCTATCTGGTTCTTGTGTCTGTGAGGGGGCTACGATGAGACAGTGTATTCATTCCTAGAGCTGCCATATAAATTGCCACAAACCTGGTAGCTTCAAACATCAGAAATTTATTATCTCTGGAAGCTAGATGCTTGGAATCAAGGTGTTGGAGGCAGGGCCAGGATCCCTCTGGAGGCCCTGAGGGGGAGTCTGCTCTCTGCTTCATGCCTCTCCTAACTCCTGTGGGTGCCTGGAATCCTTAGCACGTCTTGGCTTGAAGATGAATCATCCTGATCTCTGCATCTGTCTTCATGTAAACGTCTTATAAGCACACCAGTCATTGGATTTAGGGCCACTCTAATCCAGTATGATCTCATCTTAATTAATTTCATCTGCAAAGACCCCATTTCCCAATAAGGTCACATGCTGAGGTTCTGGGGAACATGACTTTTTGGAGGACCCTATTCAACCCACACAGACAGGTTCTGCAACTGTTGGGGAAAAACCTGTGAACTGCAATCATCTGATGCAACAGGAAGGAACTGCCTCTTGTTGGGTGAAGAAGTTTTCTAAGGCATGACACTCACAAGAGCCACATGCAGACAAGAAGCTCATGGGAAGCAAAGGGGAAAGAGCAGCCCCATTCCTCCTCCAGCTCCCAATCTCCCTCTAGTATCTCCTAATATGGAGACATCTCAGATATCTAGTTTGCAGAGTCCTATCTCCAGCATTATAAACAGAAAGGTAGGCTTGGAGCTAAGAGACAGTATCTTAATAATTAGCACAAGAGGGAAGGGACAAGCTGGGTGCAGTATCCCACACTTGTAGTCCCAGCTACTTGGGTGGCTGAGGTGAGAAGATCACTTGATTCCAGGAGTTCAAGTCTGCAGTGTGCCATGATCATGCACTCCAGCCTGGGTGACATAGTGAGAATTACTGATAAGTAAAGAAAGATAAGAACTGAGAATTGTTCCCTGGATTTAGTTTCAACTGTTCCATGATTAAATGAGTTGGGGAAATGGTGGTGGTGTGAATTTCAGCACACTGGCCAGCTCCTTTCCAATAAGGCTTGGCCAATACTGACTGACATTAGAACAGTTATTAATAACAGCCATCGCATTCATTCATTCATCCACAAAGTGCTCACAGTGCTACCTACTGCTTCACAAATCCTGTCACTCCCCTCTGCTGACTTTTACTCTGATGCTGGCAAATGAGTTAAAGTGCCTTGGAAATGAACATATTTCTAGGGCCATCCATAAATTACATAGGACAAAGTTGGTCATGATGTATTACCCTTTTTATAAATTTCTGGACTCAATTTGCTAGTATTTTATTGAGGCTATTTGTGTTTATGTTCCTGAGAGATATTGGTCTGTAGCTTTATTTTCTGGTAATGTCTTTGTCTGCTTTTAGTATTAGGGTAATACTGGCCTCATAAGATGAGTTGGAAATTGTATTCTCCTTTGCTATATTCTAGAAAAGCTTATGTATAATAGGTCTTATTTCATCCTTAAATGTTTAGTAGAATTCAACAGAAAACACTTTAAAGTTTAATTATACCAATCATGTGGAATTGTGAGGATTAAATGAGATAATGTATATAAACAGTCTAGGTGCTCTAACAAAGAGCACTCAGGTATTCAATAAATATTTGCTATTATTATTAGTCTATTAATCCAACTTAATATAAGTAATTAGCATATTGCTAGCAGAGCATACGCCTTCCCATTGAAGCTATGGGCTGTCTTTATATGCCACAGGCTGACATGCAAACCCAACTAGGTTGGCCAGAAGTGGTAATGGTGAAAACCACAGAGATTAAACAAAATCTGAAAGAAAAGAACTTTAGGTTTCTTTGCTACAATCATTATATACCCTTTTAAGACACATAATGAAGGAGAATTAATATTTAAAAGAATTTCGGCATTATACTACTCGAAATATTTTGTCCTATAAATTGTTCTTTAAATTTCTATATGTTCAAGAAAAATGTGAAGCTATTTACTACAGTCTTTAAATTAGAAGTGAACTTAGATGCAGGTGAATAATATATCAGACTTTCTCTCTTCTTTGTCCACTTTGCATTTCAGAGACTACAAAAAGGCATAGGGACTAAGTAAAGAATGGTAAATAATGAATCAAAGATGTTTAGAAATCCATTAAACAACATACTGAATATTTTAGCAGTTTTAATTATGCATTATTACATACTCCTTGGTGGGTTTTTTTTATATATCCCTATATGATCTTGCAGACTGACAACTATATGAGAATGGGGAGAGGGAAGAGTAATGCATACAAGGTGCTGCAACAAAAAGCACTTGCGTAAATGTCCAGTAGAATATTAATGAACCAAACTAATAAAAAAAATCTCTATCTCTCCACTAGATGTGCACAGACAGGACTTGAGCCTTGGTAGTCCTAGGTTAATGATAATCACAGAAGCACATCAATGAAAGAGACTGCTAAAGTCAGGGTCATGTTTTCTGTTTGATTAATAATGAATATTTATTGAACATCCCTCGGCAAGGCTACAAGTAAACCATCTAAGCCAAGTGAGTTTCTATAGTGCTCTTACAGGGCTCCACTTAACACAAAGAATCCCTTGGTATATGGAAAAACCTGGGTTGTTAAGCCAGACAGGTATAAATCCATTAGATAAAGCTCTGTGACCTTGAACAAATAACATAGGTTCTCTGAGCTTTAGCCTTTTCATTTCTAAAATGCTGATTCACCATATTGTTAAAATATCCAGACTGCCCAAAGCAATCTACAGATTCAATGAAATTTCTATCAAAATGCCAGTGTCATTTTTCACAGAATTAGAAAAAACTATCCTAAAATTCATATGGAACCAGAAAAAAGCCTGAAAAGCCAAAGCAATCCTAAGCAAAAAGAACAAAACTGGAGGCATCACATTACCTAACTTTAAATTAAAGGATATAGTAACCAAAACAGCATGGTACTGACATAAAAGTAGACACATAGATAAAAGGAACAGAATAGAGAACCCAGAAATAAACCTATACACCTACAACCAACTGATCTTTGACAAAGCAGACAAAAACATACACTGGGGAAAGGACACACTATTCAATAAATGATGCTGGGAAAATTGGATAGCTATCTGCAGCAGAATGAAACTGGAACTTTGTCTCTCACCATATACAAAAATTAACTCAAGATGGATTAAAGACTTAAATGTGAGACCTGAAACCATAAAAATTCTAGGAGAAAACCTGGGAAAAACTCTTGTGGACATTGGCCTAGGCAAAGAATTTATGACTAAGACCCCAAAAGCAAATGCAATAAAAGCAAATATAAACAAATGGGACTTAATTAAACTAAATATTATCTATATAATATAAGAAATATCTACACAATATCAGAAATAATTCTGTAGACAATCTACAGAATGGGAGAAAATATTCACAAACTATTTGTCCAACAAAGGGCTAATACCCAGCATCTACAAGGAATTTCAACAGCTCAGCAAAAAAAAACCCCAAGCAACCCCATTAAAAAGTGGGCAAACTGGTGTGCAAATAACATGAAGAGGCAGGCATTTTTCAAAAGAGGATATACAAATAAATGGCCCACAAGCATATGAAAAAAATGCTCAACATCACTAATCATCAGAGAAATGCAAATCAAACCCGCAATGAGATACCGTCTTACTCCAATCAGAATGGCCACTATTAAAAAGTCAAAAAACAACAGATGTTTGTGCAGATGTGGTGAAAAGGAAATGCTTATACACTGTTGGTAGGAATGTCAATTAGTGCAACCTCTATGGAAATCAGTGAGGAGATTTCTCAAAGAACTAAAAGTAGATCTATCATTCAATGTGGCAATCCCACTACTTTCCTTGACCTGAAAGCAATCATTATATCAAAAAGATACCTGCACTTGTATGTTTATTGCAGCACAATTCACAATTGCAAAGATATGGACTCTACCTAAGTGCCCATCAACTGATGAGTAAAGAAAATGTGGTATATATGTATATACCATGGAGTATTACTCAGTCACAAAAAAGAATGAAATAATGTCTTTTGCAACAACTTGGATGGAACTGCAGGCCATTATCCTAAGTGAAGTAACTCAGGAATGGAAAATCAAATATCACATGTTCTCACTTATAAGGAGGAGCTAACCTATGGCTATGCATGGTCACACAGAGTGGTATCATGGACACTAGAGGCTCAAAAGCAGGGAGGTTGGGGGAGTGAGGAAGGAAAGATTACCTATGGGGTATAATGTACACTACTCAGGTGATGGGTACACTAAAAGCTCAGACTTGACCATATAATATATACATGTAACAAAACTCAACTTGTGCCCCTTAAATCTATAGAAATAAAAAAAATGCAAATGCTGATTCATTCCATAAATATTGATTGATTGTGCCAAGCCCTGTGTCACCTCCTGGGCCCATGAGAGTGAACCTTCAAGAACACAGACAAGGAAAGGAACATTCACAAAACAGAATCATGAGTGCTATTACTGGATAAGAAAAAGTGCTCCAGTTGTATGCTAGAAGGTGCCTAAACTGGAGCTGGGAAGACTTCACAAAAAAATGACTTTTAGTTGAGTCCTGAGAGGTGGTGAGTGGGGATTAGGTAAGTGAGCTGCAGGTTGGAGGGTTATGTGGAGAGCCTCCAGGCAGGAAGAAAGGATCAGAGGAGATGGAAGGGGAGAATGGTGCCATCAAAGGACATAAGTGAGTGCAGTGTGGCCCTGGTAAAGAATTGCTAATTTATATTAAGGGAAGAGGGAGCCTTTGGTGATACTAAACACAAGAATAGATATGGTGTTTTGTGTTTTACAAAGGTCACTCAGGTAGGATAATGAAATGAAGAGGGACAAAATTGAAGGCCAAAGACCCTGTTAAGAAGTTCTACCCCCAGCAGCACTGTGGAGCAGTGCCTAGCACATAACAGAGATGGGATAAGTCTGTGTGGGCTAGCTGTTTCACAGCATGAATGAAGAACAGGGTTTCATCTCTAAGAAGTAATGGAAATTGGCCACTCCTAACTGGTATCTCTACCTCAAGGTTGCCCCTGCCCTAAGCCACTGTACACATGATTTCAAATTAATCTTTCTAAATGTGTAGTTCTGATAAAGATAACTCCTGTTCAAATTAAGCCAAACTGCTACAGCTAACCTACTGCCCCCCACAGCAAAGAATTATCTAATCCAAAATGTCAACAGTGCTGAAGTTCAGAAACCCTGCCTGAAGCACATGTCCAATTGCCACCTTCAAACCACCATGCAGTTCTGGACTGCTTTTACTGAACTCTCGCTCTTAGTTTCATAGTAGTGATGGACAGCTTGTCTGAGCCCTCCCTCACTGCTCTGCATGCTTCTTGAGATCACAGGCTGTATCCCACCCACCTAATTTTCCCTAATGAGCATAGCATATCCCTTGCACAAGGAAGATGATCAGTTTGTTGATTGAAATTGAATGAAATTTCTATTTCACTTTTAAAAATATTTGAGTTATCTCCTAAAGTCTATTTTTTTCCTATCATATTAAGAAGAGAAGAAAAGGTAAACATTATCTTTTGTGCATTTACCCTTTAAATATATAAAGACTGTTATTAAATCACTTGTCTGACTTCTTATCTCCAGATAAATTCCAGTACCTTTTATGAACCCATAAGAAATAGTGCCCTTTAAGGTCAATAACTGGTGCTGAATTGGATGAAATGTAATTTTCATGCTAGTTTGGTTATATACTGCGGAGTTCCACTTATTTCATTTAGCATATCTGTAGTTTATGAGCTAATAAACAAATAAATAGCCAAACTTGACCTCCAGTTAACTCAAAGGCCCATGAACCAAGACTAAAAACTACATATCATGATTTATCTAAAGTGCCTTGTCTTCCTATTATCTTAATATTTAATAAAGTTAATAAACATTTGCTAGTTTTGTAGTTATTGACATAATAAATATTTCCTGAGCATTTTACAAATAAAATGTTTTGGCCAATTTTCTGACGGGGTGTACTGAGGTACAGAATATTCAGGCCTGCTTGAGGTCATATAAATTTATAAGGCTCAAGGTATGCACCCATTTCCTGGGGAAGTTGGCCACTTCTTGGGGAAATGGGAATTGACAGCTCTGAGCTATGTGCCTGGGGATGTTTATCCTGGACTTCCTGGACTGCCTAGGATTGTTTATCCTGGGCTGTCCAGGGATGTTTACCCTAGGCTCATGCCCGGAACTGACATGTGAGACCAGTCACTACAGGCCCCGGTTCCTGGTCATGTGACCAGAGCATATGCTTTTTTGGTGCCAAAGCCTTCCTTTGTTCAAACCACTATATAAACAGTATAAGAAAGTCCCCGAGCCACTTCTTCTCTGCTGCTTCTCTGTCTAACATCTCCGTGCTGTGGCCTACCTGCTTGATATCCCAGCATGTTGCCTTCACTGCTGCCTGAGAGACTGGCCGTGAGACTTAGCCCCCGGTGTTGAGATTACCCGTCATGATTAGCCTTAGGTGCTGACAATGGGATTCTAGTGGTATGATTACTCTTTTGTGTTCTTCCCCTGTGGTACTTTTCTCTTACTTTCTCTCTTTTTCTCTTCTCCCTTAATAAATGTAAGTAAAACTGGTGTGGCTTGTGGTGGTGTGTCCTGTGGATCGAGCTTAAATTAGGAAAAAGTCTGTGCACAGCAATTGATAAAATTAATTTTCAATACACAGGGCTGTATACTTAGAGACTTTGGGCACATTTTTAAAAAATCAAATAAGAGCCAAAATTCTGACCATCGGCTCCCAATTTTACCATTTCTAAGACATGAGAAATCTGTTAGCCTAAGTAATACACACACGTGCTAGTTCTTATAATTAAATTTGGAATTTTGAATGAGAAACCCAGGTTGGACGAAAACATGTAAAACCTGTTATGATCAGAAAATATGATATGTACCCCTCTCACCATTATCAGAAGGTTAAGCTGAACTATCTTGACTACAAACCTAAAAGGCCTTCAGGCTGAGTAAGAGCCTAATGGTTGGCCTGAGAAGCTGCTATGCTGAGAAGCCAGAAATCTCGATTGCCAACGCTGCCAGTCAAAGAGACAGTGGAGACTGTTAGGAAAGAGAGTGTTGTGTTGTCATATGTCAGCTAGACCTAAAATCAGTGGTTCGTTATCCTGCCAGGGAAAGAGGAAACCCCTCCAAGCAGAAAAGTACAATGTGATCAGAAGACCCTGAGAATGCTTTTAACAATGTATGGTTTCCCGAGTTAAGATGTCACAACTCATCACTACTAGCAAGAGGAAATGAAGACAAGATACACACACACACACAAACATACACACAAGAAAGCATTAATAGGGCAAGCAGAAGATGCAGTAAAAGCAACTTCACAAACATCACTAGGAGCCTCAAAAGCTTAGGTTACACATTTTATTGCACCACAATCTAGGAAAAGATAGCTCATTGCACGATTTTTCATACATTGACTACCATACTAGAAAAATTTTTTTCTCCCTGGGGCCATGCTGCTTTATTATGAAAATAGAATAAAAACTTAGAAAACAAAATGATCCTTTCTAATTTGATGACAAATTTGTTATTTTTATTGTCTTCTATGCGTGAGTTATATGCAACTCACGCAGCGCTAGAATGCTAGAATCAATTTTTACACTGCACACCAATTGAGTTGTGTTGTATGTGACTCACAACATACTTATTGAATTTGTTTCAGAGAATTGAGTCTTCACATGCTTCATGAGGCCCCAGGCTCAAAACTAGCCTAAGTTAAATACAACCCATATGGCAATTAATGTGTTAAATTTTGCAGTATCCAATTTTAAAAAAGTCTAGTAAGAAAATGAAAACCAAAAACCCCCTTCAAATTCTAAGCCAGCAGGTTAGATAGAGCATGAACTGTTATTTTTCATCTTATTTGGGAGTTTTATTAAATAGAATATGATGTTTCAACAAATGTCTGACATGGTAATCAACATAGGAACTAATATGGTAATAATAAGGGAGTGCATAAGGCCCCCAAATTGGGAGCAAATAAATTAGTTATTCATTGCAAAACATCCCTTTAATCTTGGCTCAGATTCACCACCACCACCACCACCACC
>VSMD01080936.1:0-37191 GCA_008750895.1 Mirza zaza | reverse complement strand
CACCAGAGATTCGGTGTGTGGGGGGGCACCCAACCTTAGGGATGAGATGAGCATTTTGGAGGGGGAGGGCATACCTCTAACCCTTCTTAGGGAGAGGCAAAGATATACAATGTAACCAAAATGTTAAAAAAAAAAAAAAAATTTTAACAGGTGGTGGGCAGGCAGGTGAGGGGAGGAGGAAAGGGGTGTGTGCTTCCATAACGTGTGTGATGTACACCACCAGGGGATTGGACATATCGGGGGGAGGGAGGGGGCAGGGGCAATATTTGTAACCCTAACAATATTTGTACTTCCATAATATGGTGAAATAAAAAAAAAAAAAAAATGCTGAAATTTAAAAAATACTATTATTATTGTATTTAATCACCTAATATTATAATAATTTTCTTAGAACCTCAAAGCCAGGTCTGCAGTATATTCTGTGTTACACCAGTGTTCATGATAGAACTGACACAGAATAAATATTTATTGAATAAACAAGTGAATCCATACATTCATGAATAAGGTTAGCCAATTGAAACAGAGAAGGAATTAGACTTTTATCTCTACAGTTTATAATATAAATAATGAAAATAATATAATACAGCATATTATTTATCTAAATACTTTCATTACCTCTTCTTTCATTAAACACAAATGTAAATACAAAATCTCAAATGCAATTCCTGAATTTAATTCCTTCCTCTAGGGTAACTTGAAGTTATCCGAGGTTGCTGAGTAAAGGCTATTTAATGTAAAGTGTTTTATAACATGGGAAATGAAGCCAGGGAGTGTTTTTAATAAAGGGACAATTTGCTGGGAAAGGAAAATTGGAATCAGCAAATTTTTGACCTGACAAATTAGAAAATATTATTACTATTTTTCATGCAGTGTACTTAATAATTGCCAAGTACTTGCTCTAATGTGCATTGGAGTCTATTAAATCATCTTTGTGCTACCATTGTCTCCATTCCTGTTCTTGTACTTTTCACACAGAACTGTAATTACTGTACTTACTTATGCATTTATTTGCATCATTAACTGAGGTTCTTTGAGAGTTATCACAGAGTATTGAATATCTGTATGCCCCAGATGCATAGCACATAATCAGTGCTCAATAAATGTTTGTTCAACACTTTATCTTATGGATCATCCTGTGTTGTAATGATGTGCTTTCATGTCAGCTCCCTCAAGCTTCTCAAAGACAGTCTTTTATCTTCCTGACAATGGTTCTCAGATTGAATAAATAGATTAACAAGCAAACAAATAAATGAGGGAATTCATGGCTGGGTACATTTGCTAAAAACTCTGTTTTATATTTCACAGTCTTTGATGTAGGAATTGTTCTATTAACGTATACATCCACACCTCAGTGACTCTGAACTCATTCCTACTTGACTATGTAGTCTAATTTCTCAGGGAGCCTCCTTCCCAAATATTCGAAAGAGTACTCTCCAGTTCATGAACAGGGGTAGCAATTGGTTTGCTTGATGACGATCCTTTCCTCATAATAAAGGTTCTCTGGGGTCTTCATGGCCTTTCTTATATAAAGGCCTTTGTCAAATCCACCAAGTCCTTCAGAAATGATCGCATGTATTCACAGAGTACAGTTGACTATGTATTTATTTGTTTGTTTGTTTGTTTGGCATCCAAACCTTCAAACAGAAAGCTGGAGGAAATACACAACTGTGCCCTTGCTGGGGGCAGACATCCTCCACCACCGTGGAGCTCTAAGAGCCCAGTCATGTCTCCTCTCAGTTCTAGCTGCAAAGGAAAAGGGCAGATAACACAGGCTTTACCAACTGAATAATCTTCTGTGAGATGTTGAATGAAGAGCAAATGGAGAGAGGGGCTATTAGAACTCCTGGTGGCAGGAGTGTGCCGGCAGTGGTGCACAGTGGTGGCAGCAAACTGCACAGACACCAGCTAATCAGATGCATCTTCCTGACCACCATCAATATTGTGAGTTACAACGTCTTTTAAATAAATTCTTCGTTTTGTTTAATGCAATTCGAGTCAGTTTCTCTTGCTTGGAACCCCAAATTTTGATTGATATAATATTTACAGTATAAAGGTAAACAGGATGAAACATTTCCAGGAAGTTACTCAGGTCCAATGTAAATCAACAGATGCAAATAAATATTTCAGAAAAGAGTATCATTTAACTCCTTTCAGTGGAATGGCTGAGTCCTGCTCTTTCTCAGATGGGATATAGAATAGGTAGCCTGCTCATATCATCTTTTAAATTGCTTGATGGAGACCAGTGTATTTAAAACTGTTTCATAAAAGTAGTTTGTGAGTACTGTGAAAAAAAAAGGAATTCATAGTCATACCATTTTGTGGTATATTGGATGCTAAGTTCTTCTCTGGAGATTCACTACATACCTTATCCTATTGAAGATTCTCATTTATCGTACTCAACTACAAAAAACAATGGTGATCTAACACCTGTTATATTATCCTGGATAGAGTTTGAGCCCATCCTTTGAAATGAGGTTACACAAGGAGATCAAATTGGTACTAACTGACCAACGCTAGGTGCTCACACGGTAGTAATACTCACTGGGTGCCTGCCGGGGGTGGGGTGTAGGGAGGTAAACCCACAACTCGTGGAAGCAGAACGCACTGTGTGTGGGAAAGACATGCTTGTAGCCCTGCTTGGGTGGTGCAAATGTATTACATGTAACCAAAATATTTATACCCATATAATATCCTGAATAAATAAAAAAGCATAAAAAACATAGATCATATATTTTGAAACACACTAATTAACACAGTATGAAACAGCAGCCTACTGAAACCAAAGTAACTAACACTAATAGATGTTACTGGCGTTCTTGATTCACACTGGTGGGAACAGATGCAAAGCCTGTGAAAAGGACTTGCTAAAGAACCGGAAATGCTTTGATGCCAGTTTTCAACCCTGCGTGGAAAAATTCTTTATGATTCCTGCCACCTGCCTCCCACTGCAAGTCACTTAAGAAATAGGAATGTGTAAGGGAGGACTCATTTCAGATCAAAGAAATAAACAACAACAAAAAAATACTTACTGGAAAATATGAAGGACCAAATACTCATAGAAAACAAATACCCTTTTGGAAATAAATAAGCTTTCTAATTGTTTTATAGGTGTTAGCTGGAGTAGAAATGTAGTATCTCAAATAGGGTGCTAAGGGAGAAAGAGAGCAAAGGAAATTTCATTATCATTCATTTCGGTATTGCTCATACTAGAACCAACTTAGAGAAGGAGGGTTCTGAAGACATTAGTGTAAAGGTAATCAGTAGAAATATTGTATATGTATATAGACATACATATGGCTTTCTAAATATAAAAATAAATACTGATAAGAACAAAAAGTAAACAATGTAGATTATATAATGAAATAATCTATGTATATGTATCATGTGTGCTTGTGTGTGTCTAGGTTTATTATTCATAGTATATACCCATATCCTCGTATGAGGACTGTAACATAAAAATATGAAAAAAAAGCTGGAAGCAAGTGTGGAAATCACACTAATAAATGTTAATAGCTCAAACTCACCAACTGAAAATTTAAAAAAATCATTTTCAGATTTGCTTATAAAGTAAAATAAAACACTGTGCAGGCAATAAACATAAAGGAAAGAGATTAAGAATGGTTTAAAAATAAAAGACATATCAGGTAAAGAAAACAAAAAGAAAGCAGTTTCTCAGTCTTGGTGTATGACAAAGGATTTAGATTAAAAGCATTATCAGATGCAAAGGTCATTCTTAAATGCTAAAGCATGACAAAGGAGATATTAAATATTTATGAATATTTATTTGCTCAAATATGCAGAAATAAGTTTTATAATTCAGAAATTGCAGAAGATGCAAAAATAAAACATGGAAGCATATTAATAATAGACTTTAATAAACTACCCTTAATCAAAAATAGCTCATTCAGTAAAAAATTAGTGAAGATATAGAAGTCCTAAAAACAGAAAAAATTTAGATCTTTTAGATATATATCAAAATCTGAACCCCAATTATAAAGAACATATATCTTTTTTCAAATATGCAAGAAACTTTTATGAAAATTGATGATAACAATAAAGAAAATACCTGTTTATTCCTAAGAACAAAAATAATTCAGATAGAATTATCTGATTGCTAAAATATAGAAATACTAGTTAATAGTACTCCTGATTGACTACAAGATAATGCACTAGAATATAATACTATTTTTTACAGGAAAAAATATCTGGATATAATGCAACATATAATAGTATTAAATATCTTTGGATAAAAAGTAAAATATAGACTGAAAATTCATAATTTTTGAGAATTATATAAAGGAGAAACAAAATAAAATCTATGCCATAGAGACATAACTGTCTCTTGCAGCAATATTTTAGCATTATGTAGCTAAATCAATAACAATGAAAATGAAGGTACAAAACACTAAGAATTTAGAAAATAATAAGATACCAAGAATTTAGAAAATTATAAAATACTAAAGGAAGAAAATTAGAAGTATGTAGGTAAATATTAATGAAGAACAGACAAAATACACAGAACTTACAAATAAATGTAATTTTTTTAAAAAATCGTAAAAGATAAATGTGACTATACTGTCAAGAAAAAGGGAGAAAGAACCAGTAAACAAAATTCTAAAAGACAAAGCAGGAAAAGACTAATTTTGACAATTCTTTGCAAATACATTTGAAAACCTAGATGAACTGGAAAATTTGTAGGAAAAATATACTAACAATTGATCCTCGGAAAGATAGAAATTAAAAAGCTAAACTAACATGGAAGAAATAAATAAAATACTTTAAAAACCTACTATATGCATGTGTGTGTGTATGTGTACGTATTTATGTATATATGAAATATAAAATCAGGTCCAGACCGTTTTGCAGGGGAATTTTAACTAAACGTAAACTACTGAGACAATTATGATCATTGAAGATTATTATTTCTTATGGTGCTGCTGTTTGACTGGGCTTTCTTAGTCCAGTGATTCCTGCTCAAGGCCACTCATAAGGTTGCTTTTGAAGCTGGGTGGTGGGTATTTTCCGAAGATGTCTGAAACACTGTTTCCCATCTGACAAACTCTTCTAACTTACTTGCTCCTCACATAAAGAAGTGAGGTCTAGATCCCTACCCTTAAAACTCGGTGGGCTTGTGAATGCTTCGACCAATAAAGTGTTTTTGAAAGCTCCAAGATGAGGTCAGAAAATGTGCTGCAGCCTGTACCCCGTCACTAGGAAGCTTGTTCTGGGAGCGCAGGGCTGCCACTTACGAGAAGTCCGATGACCCAGTTGCTGCCGCGAGGTCAGGAGGCAAACCCCTCTGTAGCTGCTCCACTCAGCAGGTCTAGTTTCTGAGCCTGCCAGGCCAGGCGTCAGTCTTGAGAATTACTGATCCTTCTGACTAGTTCATGTGGAAGCTACAAAATTACTGCCAGGCTTTGAATCTTCCAAGGGGAAGACACTGGCACACAAAGTCTGGCCATCCCTGCTCATATAGTCATGAGCATCATAAAATGATTCTTTCTGGCTGCTAGATTTTGGAGTAATTTGCTATGTAGCAATAAAATCTAAGCAGCCACATGGGTGTTATTATTATTACAACATATAACATGTTATTATATTATTATTATAACATATAACATTGTTATATGTTATATATACTCTTGCAGGTATGATATACTTAATATAAATAAGCATTCAAGAAGAAAGAAGGGACACATCTCACACATTAGTGGGTAGTGTTTACCAAGGGAAAATGTCACCTGCATGAGTGGTACACGTAAACTGAGGAGACATTACAGCTGATCCTCAACAACACGGTTGGAACTGCTCAGATCCACTTATACATGGTTTTTTTTCAATAAATATATTGGAAACTTTTTTGGAGGTTTGTAACCATTTGAAAAAACAAACCGCATAACCTAGAAATATAAAAAAATTAAGAAAATATGTCATGAATGCATAAAAATATCTGAAGATACTAGTCTATTTTTGTGTTAAATGACTGTTTATGTTATTGGCAATTGGCAAGGCTTCCAGTCAACAGTGGTCTATAAGCAGTTTTTGGCAAGTCGAAACTTATACCTGGATTTTCAACTGCCCCAGAATGGTGCCCCTCAATCCTGCATTGTTCAAGGGTCACCTATAATTTACGGCAGAAAGAAAGGAGTGAAGTTATCTTTCTGCTTTGATTGCTTTTGTATCATTTGATTTGGGGTTGGGGTTGTTTTATTTAGTAAACATATTTTAACTTATAATCTTACCTTTTTTGTTATCATTTAATTTGTATATGGAAATAATGCATTAAAGCCATTGTGGTCTGACTTACTAGGTAACATGAGTTACCTGTACTTCGTGGCAACCTTGACAGATCTCTCCAGGTGGTAAGTAGTCATCTCTGTAAAGAATTGATTGTTAACTGGCATGGAGAATGTGTTTGGTGGTTTGACTTAAGGTATATCACACATATGATATTCATATATGTTAGTCCTGAAGGATTGCTCGTGGACAGGTAGTTGAATTTCAGAAAGTCAGTTTAAAATGTATCTATCGCATAGTAATAAGATACAAATGGAAACAAACAAAATATACAAAATGGATACAAAAGGAAACAAACAGTAGATCCAAACATACTTCGTATGGTTTTACTCAGAAAGGTTGAATCTCCAAATCACTGGTCAAACTGATTTTCACATGAGTGACAGTGGCTCCTATCCCACAACGGATATAAGTAGAGATGTGTTTATTTAAAGTAAATAAGGATTCTGCTGAGACTGCTGGCCTAGATAGATATAACATCAATAACAATAACAACAATAATAACAAAACAGCTAGTATCTAACTCCTATGCTACATGCACTATTTTAAGACCCTACCCTATAAGTTGTGGATCCAGGATTCAAATTCAGAAAATTACTGAAATACTCTAGAGAACAAAGTCAATAGAGATTTAGCCATAGAGACAGAGTACAGAGCCACACACACAGAGGCATAAGGGTTGTGGAGATACTTATGATAACAGTGTGTTATTTGTGCAGGGAACCACTAGCTTGAACACCTGAATATTAGCTTGAAAAATAAAAACCCTCTTCCTCACTCCTCACCCCAAAATATCGGCACAGAGGGAAAGGAATGAGGTCACACTCAAGTTGTTGTTTAAGGTTTTGTCAAAGTTCCATTGAAAACTTCTAGCCTGATAAATGCTCTTGATCTATGTCTGTAGACTTCCTCCCCACAGTGGGAACAGGGAGGATCCTGGAGCAAGAGGAGACCTGCCCGTATGTTAACAACCTGTGAAGTGTGTCATGTGCGGGCTAATATCCCAGAGAGAAAGCTGGCAAGGGGCTTTTCCCCTGTGGATTCCTAACCAAGCAAGATGTAGCCAACATTTATAATTCTAGAGTTCAGCCACTCTTCTTTGAAAAATTGCTTTCATCTATTTTTCTACTTACCCCTACAGAAGGCCTGGGAGTTTAAGCAACAGCAGATGTGAACTGAGTACTTGCTTATGTTTTCTAAACTCTTGATGTCTCAGTCTCTGAGACAGTAATATAAGAATATAAAAACTAATAATAATAACAATAATAGTTGTCCCGAAGGCTTGTCATGATTACTAGAGATGGTATAAAGGAAGCACTAATTGTAAATTATAGTAGTTATTCCAAAGTTTAGTCCCATTTCCCACCTCAGCATATGAAGGAATTCAAGGGGCTGGAATGTGTTTCAGTTTCTAGTTCCTTGAATGGAAGGGCCCCAGGCCAATTTTACTGTGGAAAATTCATTTGCACTCAAATGCGTGTGACCTATAATCAGCTCATGCCAGTGAACTTTAGAGGAATAATTACATTTTAGCACAAGGCAGCAATTTAAGTCAAAGAAAGATATCTCTTGGTGATAATCTGGAATCCGTTTAGTGCAGCTTGAGGCAGACCCTTAGGAAGGAGGCAACCTTTGACCACTTGGTTCTGTTGAATAGGTCTGTACTGGCTTTTGACAGCCAAGAGAATGGAAGGGTGTCTGGCCAAGCACACCCTGCTAACTGGGAGCTCATTCTTGATACCAAGGAATCAACTAGAAATTGCTGGAAATTCTTTCCACTTCTCTTTTCTTTCCTGGACAAACGGAATTGATCACATGACTCTTCATGATTAGAAAACTTCAAGACACAAATGGGAAAAGTTGTAATGGTGGAATTTCTTTTTTTTTTTTTTTTTTGTAATGGTGGAATTTCAAGAACTATGAAAGACTGTGGAAGAGATAATGTTGAAGAAAGAAACTGCCCTGATTTTCTTCAGCTACAATCTGAGGAAAGGAATAGTCATCGAGCATTTTCCTACTATGGGTATTTACGTATGTGAAATTGGGCTTAATTTTCATAACATAACTAAAGAAAAGTTTCAGTATTTTACATAGCTTTTACTGCCACATATTCATTATTAAAATTATGGAAAATGAAGAAAAAGTACTGATGTAAAAATTTTGAAAATATGATTTCATGTCAAAGACAATAACTATTATTTTTCTGTGTTTACTTGTAATGTTTTTCAGTATGTGTATGATGTATTTTATATAATTTACATTATATTACACATAAATTATTCATCCTGTTATTTTCATCCATTGTGTGCAGGTTAATGTTTGTGTGCTATTCCATCACATGGATGTTTTTGTATTTATAAATGTATACATTAATATATGTCAATATATTTACATGAGTAATGTAAAACAGACATTAAAAATAATCTTTCTGCAAGACAAATTAGGTATGAAGTGTAACTAATTGGTAGAATTAATTCTATAATATGAATTAATATTGAAATACTATTTAGCTGCCATCAATGAAATTTATTTGCCCAGAACATTTGAGGTTTATTTATAGCTGTCATAATGCTGAATTTCTGAAACTCATTTTTAGAAAGGTTTTGATGGCTTTTATACTTTATATGCCTACATTTGTATTTTAAATTTGTATGTAAATGAAAATACCAGAGGAGAAAAATCAACTTCTAAGTAACTAATAATTCTACCCTCCCTTCTTGCCATTTGTAACCTTATATTTAGGTGCAATTATCCCTAGTGGAGGAAATGTCTGCTATTCCAATGTCTCTTCAGAATCAATCAGCAGGAAGAGGTGTATTTTTGTCTGACTGGATATGGTAATGTTATACTCGGGATTCGCAAGGCCGCAGGACAGAGAGACAGAGTCACCGAGGCTGTAATTACCAAAAGGAGTTTTATTGTCTGGCTCGAGCTAGGGTCCGAGCCCCCAGAGTGCCAGCGCAGTGGCCTCTTCCCCGGGCAAGGACGCTCCTTTGTGTGCAAGTCCCCTTTTATAACTTCGCTACCTACATACTGGTCAAGCATCCACCCCCACAGTGATTTTTTTATTTTTTATTACTTCAGCCTGCCCCTGATAGGCCCCAACCTGTTCCGGGTCCTAGCTGAGAGACTCAGGTTTCCGCTCTCTTTGTCTTTCTCCTCTGCATCCCATAATATACTCATGATGCCTTGCGGCAGGCAATTAAGCAGTAAACAGCAGCTGGAAGGGGTCTGTTCCTTATAGCCCAGTATCTTACAGTTAAGACTCTTGTAACCAGCTCTGTGAACAAATTTCAATGACCCTGTAGGATTTGTATAATCTTCTCCCTCTCGTGTTTTAGATTCTCAGGCCAGTAGAGCTTGATGATGAGAATCCTGCAACTTTTAATTAACTACTCGAACTTTTTGAGTGGTTTCCCAGAAATCATGGGATTTCTGCAAGACAAAGGAGTTGATTCTAAGGGCACCTGCTGCAGACTTCCTGACACCAAGACTCACCACTCCTCACTAACCGCCCCAGGCATAGAGCCCCTTGTTAAAATGCCTTTAGTCTTCCTTACTCAGGGAGATGGACTTGAGGCTGCTTCCCCTCTTCTCCAACCCCCAGGTCTTTTGTATTGAAATTTCCTTTCTTGCTTGCCAATCCCCCTTGTCTCAGTAAGTGGCTGTCTGTGGGGCCATTAATCAGTTCCAAGCCAGACCCCTTTGGGGTTCAGTAACACTGTTATCAGAGAGGAGCTCAAGCAAGGTTCCTGTGCACCTGGGTCATCAGTGGCATCTTTTTTTTTTTTTTGAGACAGAGTCTCACTCTGTTGCCCAGGCTAGAGTGCAGTGGTGTCAGCCTAGCTCACAGCAACCTCAAACTCCTGGGCTCAAGTGATCCTCTTGCCTCAGCCTCCCAAGTAGGTGGGACTACAGGCATGTGCCACCAAGCCAGGAAAATTATTTTTTATGTATATGTTTTTTAGTTGCCCAGCTAATTTCTTTCTATTTTTTAGTAGAGACGGTGTCTCGCTCTTGCTAAGGCTGATCTCAAACTTCCGAGCTCAAATGATCTTCTTGCCTCAGCCTACCAGAGTGCTAGGATTACAGGCATGAGCCGCCATGCCCAGCCATCAGTGGCATCTTTAGAGCAATACTTACGCATATGAAATGAGTGGTATATAGACCGATGTCTTCAGAGAAGCTCCCTTCATAGTCCTCTCCACCATCTGCAAAGTGTCAGTAAGTAGCAACTCAGTATGAAATCCGTTTTAAAGTTCAGAGCAATTTTCCTTCAAAGATTCTGGCAGAAATGTATAAATAAAAATTTTAAAATATTTTTATAAATATAAAATCTGATGGAAGATTATATATATATATATTTAGTATATATATATTTAGATATACATTTTTTTTCTTCTCTCTCTCTCTCTCTCTCTCTCTCTCTCTCTATACACATACATAGACTTAGCCATGGATGTAGACACACACACATGCGTTCATTGAGAGAGATCCGCTGTTTTTGGAGCTCTCCAGTAGGAGTATTCTTGGGAATAACTAAATAACCATCATGAGAATTTTCTTCCTGGGTGCCTAACACTCTGTTGGTCTGTGGTCAACCGCTCCGTCCAGTCAATGGCAGGAGTGGTTCTAGCATCCTTTCATTTTGCTCAGAGTGTGAGGAGTATGAAGCTAGAGAGAGCGTGGCTGCCAAATGATCTTCTGAAACTTACTGAATTCCCTGACAGTTGGACATTCAACTATTCCTACACTTCTATATTATAAATAATGCTGTGGTCAACATATTTATGCCTAAACCTTTATCCATGTGTCTTACTATATGCTAGGATAGATATTTAAAAAGAATATTTGTGGTAGAAAGATCTGAACATATTTATGTTCAAATCACATTCCAGAAAATATATTTCAATTGACAAAATCACCACCAGTTTATTAATGTGTGCACTTCCCCACATTTTAGGGTACTCTTAGGACTAAAATGACTAAAATACTCACAGGGGATAAGCTCTAATGGTGGTCTTTCAAGAAGTTGTAGAAGAGACCTCATACCTCATACGGAGAACACTTCTGAGATCATCCTTCAAATGAAATGAAATAAAACTCACATTTTCTGACACCTACTGTACACTGTAATAGATGTTTTGGAAACATTATTTTATGTAATCTTCATAACTCCAGCAGATGAGTGCTTTATCCCTGTTGTTGCACCTTTGGAAGCTGTCTCAGAGAGGTTAATTAACCTACCATGGATTGAACAGCTTGAGTGATGCTGAGCTTCACACTGACACATTCCAGGCATCAAAAGTAAGAGACCATGCTGCCTCTCAAATCATACCATATACAGGGCCAATAATTCAAGTGATCAGACGCCTACCGAATAGTCCCCTCTCTGTGGTCCTTCATCTTATGTTTAATTAAAATGTGAGGTAACAAATCCCATATCACCATATTCATTATTCATACAAAATTACATGTGTCACATACAAGTGACAGTAGAATATTGAAAATTTCTATAAAGCCATTTATCACCATCACATCTTTGCATTACTGTTGCTTAATAAACAACAGATTACCATCTCTTGGCACCATGAGGCAAGCATACACAAAGAAGGGAAATAGTTTAGCAGCATTTAATGAATGGCAAGGCCTAACTATTATTTATATGTGCTCATTATAAGCTGCTGTTTTTTTACAATCAATCCATAATTTTAAAACAATAGTAAATGGTATTATTGTAATCAAACAATAAATTTGGTTAAAAGAAAATGCTCACATATGGAAGTAGATGGAACTTTCTGCCCTTAAAAATGAGTAACTGCACATCTACTGTTGAAACAGCTGTTCCTGTTAAATGCCATCACTTCTTTCCTCTGGTTCCAAATCTTGGGTGACTTGGAGATGAGGGAAATTTCCATTACATGTAATTCCTTTTTATAGCAAAGGAACAACAGCTAAATGAAGTCAATTACAAGTTGGAGGCAGTGTCTCAGATGAGATATGATATATAGTAATTAATAGTAACTGAAAATTACTATGTTGAAAACCTTGCTGGAGTTTATCGGAAACATGAATAGTACCTGTCTCTACCTAGTGCCTTCGACCTGTATTCATATGAATTTCAAACGCACCTTCTTTTTAAAACATAACAGCTTTATTAAGATATAGTTTACATACCATGCACTTCGCCCATTTAAAGTGTCCAATTCAATAGTTTCTATGAATAGTATATGAAAACTGTGTTTTCATATAGTTGTACAAATATCACAATATAATTGTAGAATATTTTAGTCACCCAAAAAGGAACCCCCTCACTCCCCATTTCTTCAAGCCTCCATACTGCCCCACTATAGATGAACCCATCTTGTTTTTTAGGGGAGCTCTGTGGCTTTATGGCTTTCAAAATTTCCTGTTAAAAATAAAGAATCAGGGCTCTGATTGGAGTAGACGGTTTGACAACCCATGCCACACCTTAAAATATCTAATTTCTGTTTCTTTCATAATTTATATTTACTTTCCTAGCTGCATACATTATTTTTTCTTTTCCAGAGGATTCCTAGGAATAAAGTTGCCTTTACTAAATAGCAGTAGTCTAGCTCAGTTTGCCAGGAAGAAAAGTGTGAAAGCAGGTGAGGTTTCTCTGAGTATCTGGAGAAAATATTTCAGAATATGCAGAGGGAAGGGAGCGAGTTCTCTTTCAATATTGAGCCGCCATGTGAGTGCTAACATGACTCCACGGTTCAAGGATAACAGGGGAGGCCGGTGGGGGCGGCTCTGGGGACTACAGTAGGGCACAATCTGGACAAATCAAAATCCACCTTCACTGTGATCCAGCCCCCTTGACCTGAGAACCCTGGGATCTTTCTGAACGTAGCAACACTTGTGTGTATTTTAACATCGTGAGCCCATGCTTCCTGTCTAGCCAGGAGTGCCGCAGACTTGGACAACATGACTTAGTCCCAACAGACCATTAGCATGGTGTACCTGGCTCTTCATTTGTGGAGAAAGCTAATCAAATGGAACCATAGCTTTCGACTTGATGTCTGTGACTGTGCCGCTCGACATTATTTGTGTTGCACGATGTTAATCCTAGGACTCAGCTGGAAAAGAGCAGCTTGCGCAGTTCACGGCCACTGTGCCTTTGCCATCCACTCCCATCACAGTATCAGAGGAAGGAGGGACTTATTCTTTGGAAAACAGAGAGGACACCCAGGCAGTGAGAGACCATATAACCTGGGCTCTCGATCAGCATTAGACACTGAAGAGAGCAATTGTGTCCGTGAAGTGTTTTCTATCTGGTGGAATCTGCGATTTCTGTTGTGTGGATTGATAGGGATTAATAGTCTCCCAAGCAGACTTTCCACTTTCATCAATCAGTGCCTCTCGCTGGCATCTCACACACACACATGCACACGCACACATGAAGCCATACCCCTGTGCTCCTGTTTGGAACCTGCTCTCCACTTAAATCTTGAAGACCACCTTTTCCTGGGGTCCAGAGACTTGCCAGAGTACCCAGTGCATATGAAAAAAGGCGAGGCTGCCAGAGAAGTTTGAACAGTGCCAACAAAACTGAGGCTAGAGGGCACGGAGGATAGTGTGAGAAAGAACTTAAAGCAGAGGGAGAGCAGGTGGTATGATCTAAGGCCTCAGAATGTCTATGTGGTTCTGCAAACAGTTTAGAATGGTGTGTGTGTGTGGTGTGTGTGGGGTGTGTGTGTGTGTACATGTGTGTGCATAGGTGAGGTGGTGCTGGGCAGTTGGCCTCTGAGTCTCAGGTTCTAGAAACTCATAGATGCTCTGTCAACTTTCATGTCTGTAGTACATGAAGACAGGAGAGAGCAATCTACCTGCATCCGAACAATGGGGGGCCACGGAGACCTCGGAGCAGGGCCACTGATCCTCAGACGCAAGTTCTAAACAGATCACACTGGGGTAAAAATTGCACTGGTGGTGTTAAAAGAAAGGGCTAGGAGGGAAGCACTCTCAAAGTTAATGCGTAATCACCCAGAAGGCGTGTCTAAAATGCAGATTTCTCTGTCCTTCTCCAGAGACTGTGGCTGGGAAGCTTAAACAAAATTATCTCTAGTATAGCATGAGAGTGCCTGGGGTATAACAGGCGAAGTGGAGTAAAGAGTAGCTGCTCTGCTGCTGAGATCCGTGGTGATGCTGATGAGGGTGACAGTTAGCTGCTTAGGTTTTAGGAAGGAGGATCCCAGCTGGAAAGGTAAATCCCACTCCATGTAGGTCCTCTGCCAGAAGTTCTCTTATTTTTAATTTTATATTCGCCATTCACAAATACATTGTCTCAAGTGGATGACTTAGAAGAATTGACTGAATGAAAAAGATGTTCATGAACAATATAAAAAGATGAGAAAAGTTGGCAATACTTGTAATATTAATACAATTTGGCTTAAAATTGTCAACTTTGCCATACTCCAGTTAATAGTTTTTGCTTACTTTTTCAGCAGGTATCCACACTGCTATATAATCTATGTTACATAAGAGATATCCCTTGTTATTTATTTTTTATTCATCCTCACTTTTTATTTCATACTCTTTTTTCTTGTTTTGACACATAATAATTGTATGTATTTATGGGGTCCAATGTGATGTTTCAATACATTTATACATTGTGTAATGATAGATCAGTGAACATACCTACCACCTCAAACATTTATCATTTCTTTGTAGCGAGAACATTAAAAATCCTCTCTTTTAGCTATCTTGAAATAGTCAATATGCTCTTTTTAGCTACAGTCACCCTACTGTGCAGCAGGACACCAGACCTTATTCCTCCTCTCTGGTTGTAACGTTGTACCCGTTGACCAGTCTCCCCTATTCTCCTGTCCTTCTGCTCCTCAGTAGCTGGTAACCCCGTTCTCTTCTCTACTTCTATGAGATCAAGTTTTTAGATGTCAAATATGAGTGAGATCATGCAGTAATTGTCCTGTGTCTAGCTCATTTCACTTACCATGATATTCTACTAGTTCATCCCTTTGTTGTAAATGACAGGATTTCCTTCTTTTTCCTGTTGAATATTATTCCACTGTGTATATATACCACAATTTCTTTATTCATTCATCTGCTGATAAACACTTGGGTTCACTTCGTAACCTGGCTGTTGTGAATAGTGCTGCAATAAACATGGGAGTGCAGATATCTATTCACTATACTGATTTCATTCCTTTGGCTGTATCCCCAGCAGTGGGATTTATGGATCACATGGTGGTATTAAAGGAAACTTCTAATTGCTTTCCATAGTGACTGTACTAGTTTACATTCTCACCAACAGTGCGCAAGGGCTCCCTTTTCTCCGCACCCTCGCCAACACTTACTTTTGTCCTTTCGATCACAGCCGTGCTACCTGAGCAAGGGGGTTTCTCACTGTGGTTTTGCTTTGACGGGTTCTTGGCCTCAGTGTCTGGACATGCGAGGCAGTGCTGCTGGGCCATGGCTGCACCTTGGAACAACCTGGGGATCTTTCAAAAATGCTACATCAGAAGTAATTAAATTAGCATCCTTAGGTGTGGGGCTCAAGTGTTGGAATTTTAATAAAGTTTCCCAGGGAATTTTAATATACAGATAGGTTTGAGAACTGCTGGCCAGCTTACAAAAGTTTGGTTTCAGCTACACTTACAGTTTCTCTTAAAATGCAGATTCCTGGGCCTAGTCCCAGAGACGCTGAACCTGATTGCCTGGGGGCAGTGGTGGTGGTGGATGGATCCCATGTGTCCACTCACCCTAGTCTGATTTCCAGGCACACTGAAGCACAGAGCACTGCCTCTGAAGTATGGGCTGCATTTAAGTAGCACTTCATCTCACCTTCTCATCTTACCTCCAAGGAAGGGTTTCTTTCTTACCCAATCTTGAATGGATGATCAACAGCTTTTTTCAGAGTGCCTTACACATAGGGCCATCGAGTATTTTAGATTGCTCAATTATCTTAAAATGTATTTAATGCTTTTAGAATTTAGTAAAACACATGATCTTTTATCTACAAGCAGCATATGTACAATTAATTTTGGTGGAAGATTCTTTATTTTTGCTTTTCTTCCTTCATGGAGGTGAAGACCAGGAGGGTACCCAACAAACACTTGCTGAGCACTCACTGTCTAGCAGGTGCTGAAGCTCTGCCCTCCGCTGAGACACATGCGCATCTAATAGTCATTGAGTTGTAACAAATCTGAGATGTAGAATTTTTATTTTTTTAGTCACCGTGATTTATTTTTATTTTTTTATTTCAAAATACTAAGGGGGAGCAAATAAATGTTTTTGCTACATGGATACATTATATGATTAAATCAGGACTATTGGGTACAGTGAAATGTAGAATTTTTATGGGTTAGATTTTATTTTCATTTTCCACACTATGCCCTATTTCCTGTATCTTTTCCAGTTTGAAGTAGAAACTCACAGGAGCCAAACACCAGAAAACCAGTACCTGAATAATGGCTAACACTTCTGCAATCATTTTTACTTCCATCGCTTTTTCAGGTTGGTGACCATGCAGGGGTCTTGTCGTGTCTTTGAAATGGCGTTTGGGCAAAGGTTAGCCACTCCCTACCCTTCAACTGTGAGCCAAACAGAATTGTTAAAGGCATAAAAAGTCTACACCTTTTACTTTTCTTTCTTTGGTGGCTCATCAGAAAAAAAAAAAAAGTGGTAGGTTCTTCTTCCATCAAATTTAATGGTTCTCGATAGTCCTATTAGTGATATCAAAGTAAATAAATGATTTACCCAGTGGGATGAAAGGCCCATAACAGAATGCAGAATGGTAATCCTGATATACTCAAGATAGATTATTTTGGAACAGTGAATATATATTTATATCAATATATATTGTTCAGTACTAAATCTGATAAACTTTGTCTTTTACATTTTACTTAATGATGCTTTTGAGAGTTTGATGATCCATTCTGTCATATTTTACACAAAAATCAGGGCAACGTAAAAGGAAAAAAGATATGGACATAAAACAAATGCTTAAAACAGCTTGATATATAAGTCTTGTTGAAATTTAACCACTTTAGAAAGCACAGAGTTTATGATCTGATTTTTGTAAAGCTTCTGCTCATTTTTTGTCAGCATATTTAATGCCTGTGAAGGACAAATCTTTTTAAATTTGATCACAGCATTTATAAATCCATATCATAAAGTCCTATTCACACCTACAATGGATAGAGAAACCAGAGCAAAGACTCGGATTTTCTGTCTCTGTGCGACTATAAGCGCCTGGGAAAGCCTGGAGCACGGGCCCCTCGGGAGTCTCTAGGTGGGTGGGGCGGTTGGGGGCAGGCAGGGAAATTTGTGAAGGGTCACTCGCAGGGGCTTTCTCATCGCCTACTAGAGCTGGCACGGGCCCCAAATTATTCAAACCCCAGGAAAACATGGGCGCGTGGAAGGTGGCACAGGACTGCTGTTGCAGCCTTGGGCGGGGAGGGGCTCTGGGCCCGTCTGGGTCTGCACAGGGGGTCTGGAAGCTCTTTCCCTCCGTCCCCACGGAACCCTGCCTGCTTCCCTGTGTCTCACTTGAGTCCCCTATATACCCTCCTCATTCTGTCCCCTACAGAGGTACCTCCTTTATCCCTGTTTTTCACATATATTATTCCAGGTGCCAAATTATCATCCAGTCTGCCTCTCTCTGGTTTCTGACAGTTTGCTCCCTTTGCTCGTGGCACCTTATCCGTGTCTGATTCCTCATGCTGCCTTCTGGCCCATTCCCCTTGGGTCCGTTACATCCTGAGCAAAACCCCCAATAAGCAAGATTGCTTTTCAATTAGTTTCTGGATCCCTGGTGTCCTTTCAGTTCCTTGGAGAACTTTCTAAATGGCTTCTGCATGTTAGGACAATGCTGGTAATACTAAGATGAACAGAGAGGCCTGACTACAAAGAGCTCAGAACAGAGCCGGAGAAAGGGGTGTCTAGATGTGGGGCCAGCATGGTGGGCTCCTTGGGAGACTGAGGAAGACAAGGGCCCTGGAGAAGTTCACTCTGCTGCACTCAGTCATACCACCCTGCGGCTGCCAGGTCCTGCCCTGTCAGCTCTCTCTTCCAACGTACCATTAGAAGAGAAAACGTGTTCGATACAGACCTCACACAAGCCTCTGTGTTCACATGGAAGAGTGCTCCCTCCTGCCCCCAGTCTCTTTCTGTCGTCTCTGCTCCCCTGTGTCCGGCTTCCCCCTCTTGGCTTCTACTGCCTTCCTCCTCTTCTCCCTCCTCCTTACTTCTTTCTCCCAGGAACATTCATCAGTCTCAGGCTGCCCAGAAGGGAGATGTCATGCATTTGTCTAAGAAGAGGTAGCCACTTTCCCTAAAAACAGAAAACACAGAAGTTGTCTGTTTGGACTTCCAGTCACCCCTGAGCTCCCAGGACTTTGTCCTGCCTCCTACTTGTGTACATGTGGTGCTCCAGCCACTTCAAGTCAACAGGTTTCCCAAACAAGCAAAGTTCCTTTTGGAGCCTTTGTATATTCTACATTCTCTCCTTGGGATGTCTTTTTATTTTATTTTATTTTATATTTTATTTTATTTTATTTTATTTTATTTTATTTTATTCTTGTCTACTACTAGGCTAACGTTCTCTAATCTGAGATGCAGCAGACATTATATCCTTTTCTAAGAAGCTTTGATCACTACCCAGCTTTTCCCAGCCCCAACACAGCAGCTGGCCCCACCTCCATTGGGAAATCCTCTGTTCTGCACCTGTCTGTAGCCACGCTTCTCTGCCCAGATATCCGGGAGAGTCCCACTGCTTCGTCAGCGACTGCTGGCCTGTGCACCTCCTGCCCAGGCAGGATCCACAGTTCCAGCTCTGCATGGCCCTGTCTGGCAACTAGCACATGAGAGCAGAGGAGGACGATCTGTTGACTGCCAGCACGTGCATGTGCTGGAATGAGTCATTGTGTTAACTCAGGGAAGAGTATCCACACAGGGAGTAATGTGCCCAGTGAAGTAAAGACACCAGAAGCCGATAGTTATGGGGTTTCAGGCAAACAGCAAATTTGAAAGTGTAACAAGTGACACTGGGCTTCTTAGTTTCTAGATATAATCCAGGACTCTGGGTGGAGTTAAAACAAAACATAACAAAACAAAGTAAAACAAAACCGTCCAAATACTCTCTCATGTCTGATCATGCTCAAAATTATGACAAACTGACCACTGTACACAGATTTCTACAGAAATGCATATCTTACCTGGAAGATTCCTCCCTGAAATCAAACTACTACTATTTTCTCAATGTTTAAATTTAAGAACTAATATATAACTTCTGTCCTTCCTTGATTAGAAGCAATATTTTTTGAGAACTTTATAGAAAAAAAGAATCAAAATTTTACTCCCTAAGAAGTATATTTAGTATTTGTTCCTTACAACTTTTACATTAAATAGATAAATTAATTTAAAACATTAGAAAAATGGCCCCCAAATAAGCCGCTCATAAGAAAAGGACATACATGTCAGTAACAGATGAAATTGCTACGGGTAATCTGCTGTTTGACCTCAGTTATTCATAATTACTTATCCCTCAGTTGGTTTGCATAAAAGTCAGATAAAATCATGTCCAGGAGTAAATTTATTCACTGAGATATCAGCCAAAGGAAATAGAAAGATCACAGGATTATTGAGAGGAAAGGAAGTGTGAAACTCTTTTGTGTTTTTGAGAAAACATGCTGCTAATGAGTTTCTAAAACACCATTTGCTAAGAAATAACCAGCATAAAAGAGCACGTTTTAGGTCTGCTGTCCCCTGCTGTTGGTTGATTTTTTTATTGTGGCCGAAGGAGACAGGGTTGGAATGCTACCATTGATAATTACAACTTTCAAAGATTCTCAGACTGTAGAGTTGAGAGGGGACCTTACTGTCACAGAGTTCAAATACTCATTTGCTTATTCTTAGTCATCCTGAAATATCCCCCAGAGCATAGCACTGTCCTGCACCCTGAACACATAGCAATGCACACACATGCATCTCACATCTAGTCGTCCCATTAAACACGCTCAGCACTTTTAGAAAAACTGACCCAATGGGTAAAGGATTGTGTAGGCAGTGGCAAAGGAAACAAAAAAAGGGAAAAATTAAAATCTAAATTTATTTATTTTTAAAAATGTAACAAATCCAATGTTAAAGTTTTTAGTCTGGAATTGGTGAGAAAAAAGAATGCGGTATACATTATGTAAATAACAACTTAAAAAGACATTGTAGAATACTATTGCTCAAAGGTCACCATCATCCTTTAGTATTGACTGAATTCCAATTACACCTTACTCAGCTTCTGTGGACCTTTAGAAGAAGGTCAGCAGCCAGTAGCTGCTAGGTTTACTGGAAAGAACCCCCAAACAGAGGCCGAGAAAAGCCCTTCCTGATGCTGAGTCTATTAGTCCCCGGCCTTGGAGGGAGCACTTACATTCTGGGCTCTGTTACGTGAACAGCAGTAGCTGCTCCACCTGCCCCCAGAACACCGGCAACGCATCAACTACACAAGACTCAGTATTTCTGGGCATTCTAGGTGACTGCCAGAGGTTAGTGATTTACCCGTCCCTTGACAATGGTCTGGGTGCAGTTAAAGAGCAATTGTCTCTGCACTGCCTATCAAGGTTTCCTCGTTAGTCGTGCACGGTAGCATGGGACTCGTACAAGGCTCTGGAGAGCATGAGAATGTAAATACAGCACGGCATTATCCGAAGCACACAGTGGGCACAGCTGCCCAGAGCCACAGGCTCCTCAGACTCTCTGCCGGGTTCTCCAGACCCCACCCTCCCTGACACGCTGCGCTTCTGCCGCTGTGCACGCCTCCCTCGTTGTTCCCCGAGACTGTCTTTGGCTGTGCACCTTGCTGACCCTGCTCTCCAGCCAGAAACCTCGCCTGTCACCCCTCAGCCCATCTATTCCTGGCCACCGCAAGCTTGGCCCTCCAGTCAGTCTTCATTCTGACTGACTCTCGGGGCCACCAAGCCACTGTGACTCTCCTCTGATCACTCGGGGAATTTTGCTCCTCTGCTTTGGCAAACCCATTGCACACCACTGTGTGTTCTTAGCTGCCTACCCTGCGAGTGCTGCAGTCCCAGTCAGTGTTAATCGCCTTGAAGGAGGAGTCTCGTCTCCCGCAGCACCTGGTGCAGTGTCTTGCTGATGAAACACACAGGAAACAGATATTTTTGGCTGACGGAGCACTGGTTGGAACATCAGAGACCTTGGGGGGAGGGGGATTTTATTATTTCAATAACTTTCATTTACATGTGATTCTATGTCTTTTCTTACACAGTGAAGAAAATAAAATAACTTTAGAATACAATTTGCCTAACTAACTCCTCTTTCATTGGAATAAAGATTATATTAGTGCAGCCCTGGATCCTCCTCCTGTGAAATACATATTTCTTCCTTTTCTTAAAAATATCTCTTTCTTAAAACACTATGGGTTCCCAAAACAATCATTTTACCTTCCTTTCAATTAAGAAATTGTGTTTCACTTAATATTATTGTTTTTGTTGGACATGAAGTGTTAGACTTAAGCGGGACTTAGAGTAGCGAGAGTTTTCAACGTATAAAGCCAGTTAAGAAAGAGCTTCCCCAAAGGAAAACTTTTAGAGTTGATGCTTCATACAGAACTTTAAGGCTGGGTGCACATTTTACATTTATGATAATAAGAATGTCTTAAAATTAAGGGAAAATATGTTTTACTTTCAAACACTTGAATGACTTACTGATTGTCATTTTTGCACCATCACTGTTTTGTTAGTTGTATGAGAACAATGCATTGTTTCTCTTATGTTAAAGAATTAGCCTCTGCTAATGGAGTGATTGTCCTTGTTATAAACAAATCAATTTTTATAAAGATCTTTTAAAAAGATCCTTGTGATGATTTAGCTGGGCTGAGCATTGTAAAAGAAATTAATTATTAATAAATGAGAGTGTATATAAAGTACCTGATCGTTATCAGAGACTGGTCATTACTACTACCAATAATACAATTAGCATTTTTTAAAAAAATATGCAAAATGAAAGAAACCAGACGCCCCCCCCCCTAAAAAGAGAAGAAAAAATAACATATTCTTTATCAATCATCCATGTAAAATTCTGGAAAATGCAAAACCATCTACACTGAGAGAGCAGATCAGTGACTCCCTGGGAAAGGGGGAGGGCCTGGAGTGAGAAATTGCAGAGAGACACAAGAGAACTCTTGAGATGATGGGTATGTTCCCAACCTTGATTGAGTGACAGTTTCACAGGTGTATACATAAGTAAAAACTTACACAATTGTACACTTTAATAGGTGTGCAAATATAGTCATGGCTGCCCCCTGCAGAGGCCTCTCCCTGGCCCTTGCAGCTCTCCCTGCCTCGCCCCTTCTGCTTCCAGGTGACCCTCTGCCCAGGGAAAGCTGTGGCGTCTTGGCGGCAGTGCCCCCCTTCCCCTTTAGGAATGTGGGTGACCTCAGACTCTATTCCTGCTCAGGCTTGTCCAAAAGAAAGCACCAACATTATATCCAATACAGAAAATATCCAGGACTCAAAATGCATTCTCTCTCACGTCCACGCACGCGCGCACACACACACGCGCGGGCGTTACTTTACTTCAACAGGTATCAACACGCTCCACCAAAGGAACAAAATCACCTCAGTGGACAGGCAGGCATCAGGACGATGGAAAGCAAGTTGAGATGCGGGACCTCATGTGAGGGTGATGGGCTATGCTCAAGACCAGCCCTGCTGGGACCTTTGTCATGCATTTATTCACTGTTCATTCAGTCATTAATTCATTCAGGCAATATAAAGTTTTGAACATCTACTATGGGTGAAGCCTGTAGCTCAGTTCTGAGGATCCAGAAAGGAAGCAAACAATGTGCTTGCCCTTCCGCTCTCACAGAAGAGGGAGATAACAAATAGATACATATTCACAGAGTAACGTGAGTTATTACAAAACATTTCTGGCAAAACTCTTATCCTCATCCAATGTGCTTCTTGCCATTTTTCATTCATATGCACAGCTTTTAATTTTTTAATTTTGTTATTATTTCAAAATATTACGGGGATACAAAGGTTTTTGGTTACATGAATTGCTTTTGTTATGCTTGAGTCAGGGCTACAAGTGTGCCCTTTACCCAGACAGTGTTCATTGTACCCATTACGTAGGTTTTTGCCCATCCCCTCCAACCGCCCCAGCCCCTGCTTAATTTCCACTGAGTTTGACTTCCCTCTGCATATGCACATTTTTATGCATCTAAGAAGGATGTCTTATATTTTAAGACATATGAAATGATTATATTATCAAAAAGATTTCTGAAATAAAAGGATCAAGTATTCAATTCTTTTAGGGAAGTCATGGAAGGCTTTTTGGAGGAGTTGTCATTGACTCTGGTCTGGAATCTCGAATGTTCCAATGTTGCTATCATTAAGTTGTATTTGTGTAGTAACATTTATTTTCTTTCTCACAAGAGTAAAGCTTCTAAATAAAGATCTCCATATCACTAACCAGATCACACCTAAAGGTGACCATATCACTGAATTATTTTGCATTCATTTATATATATATATATATATATATATATATATATATACTTTTTTTTTTAAGACAGAGTCTCACTGTGTCTCTGGCTAGAGTGCCGTGGCATCAGCCTAGCTCACAGCAACCTCACACTCCTGGGCTTGAGCAATCCTTCTGCCTCAGCCGCCCGAGTAGCTGGGACTACAGGCACGCGTCACCATGTCCTGCTAATTTTTTCTATACATTTTTAGTTGGCCAATTAATTTCTTTCTATTTTTAATAGAGACGGGGTCTTGCTCTAGCTCAGCCTGGTTTTGAACTCCTGACCTTGAGCAATCCACCCGCCTCGGCCTCCCAGGGTGCTAGGATTACAGGCGTGAGCCACCGCGCCAGGCCTTATTTATATTTTTTTAGTCACAAATTTCTGAGAACCTTAAGTGTATCAGAGAACTCTGCTGAGCTTAGAGAAATAGAAACAAGAAACAAGATAAAAATCTCTTTCTCAAACAACATTATCACTTTCCACCCTCGGTGAGGACTTTTGGGCAGAGCAGGGCTGACAATAATAAGAAATAAGAATCATAAATAAATACACACCTTTTTAAACTTAGGTATGTTTTGTTCTGCCCAGATTTTTCTCATATAACTAGAAAATATTAAAGCAACTTTCTGTGACTTGGCTAACCAAGTGTAAAAGTCTATTATTTGGGCACACCTGCAGACATACAGATACTCCAAATTACGTCCCGAAGACTCCAATTAGACAGAATCTACTATGCAGAAAAGAAATTGAAAACAATCTCAAAAATCTAACTATATGCTGTGTGCTTCAGAATATCTGAAGCTTCAAGTTGTGGTGCATTTTGATGTGGATCTGTAGGCATTTATTCATGCTATTTAGAGTGAAGAAAGTTTGTCTTCCATTGTCATTGCGGAAAGTTTTTCTAAGGGCATAGTGTGAAAAGCTTTCCTTTTCCTCCGCTACACTTCTGACTCTTACATTTTCTTCTAATAAACAATGTTGCCAAGTATTTGTAGATTTCATTTTTCTCCTTCTCCTGTGGCTGCTGTGGGCAAAAGCACTCTGACATTGATCTCATTCTGGAGATGCCCTGTCCTAAGGCTTCTAATCAGCACAGAGCTGTCAGTTTAAATTCCCCGAGAAACTCTCCTGTCTTAGGGGCTTGGTGCAAGAAATGGCAGCAGGAAATGGAGAGGTCAGAAAAAGAGACATACAGTATTTTAGACTTATCAAGGCAACCCAGTGCAAATGGGTCAAGGCAATCCCATACAAATCTCTCATCAGGCAACCTGGTAATTTCTCATGGAGTCTTGCAGTGACCTTCACTAAGTGACCCTTTATTTAGGTTTCGGTTTCTATTTGCTTTTCCAGATTTAAAAACAAAAAGACAAAGAAAGTCATGCTACAATGCAGAAAGAATGCAACTATAGTACTGAAGGGAGAAAAACAAATAAAAACAAAAAAGTTAAAACATGGCTTTATGTCTATTATCTTTTCATTTTGCTGTCATCACCCATTGTTTATTACCATAGTCTCTTTAAAAAAAATAAGCTACTTAAATAAACACTTTATGCAAATCCAGTATAGAACTCTAGGTTAGACACTGGGTGAAATTCAAATGGTCCCTGATTTTCTTCTCTTAAAGAGCTTAGGATCTACTGAGGGGAGATGCAGAAGTGACTTTATGAAGACCAAGTTGTGACATGTGCCAGGGATGATATTTAATATGAATATTTCTGATTAATTCAGTGGGCTGAGCTCATGCAGAATACTCCTTCTTTTGCTTCAAATAATAGAAATTCTAGGAAATATTTTGTATAGAGAGTCAAGCTTAACCCCTGGGTGCATTCAGGAGGGAGGCTTTGGGGAAAAAGACACTCTTACAAGTCTTATGGCAGGTTTACAAACTGGCATAATGATTATGAAGGAGAATTTGGAAAGACCTAACAAAGCTAAAAAACAATTTAAGTCTCGTCCCAGTAGTGTCACATTTAGAAATTTATTCTTAAGATATATCACCAAAAATATAAAAATACATATGCACGAGGTTATTCATTGCAGCACTGTCTGTCATTACAAAATATTGGAAACAACCAGTCATATGTAAGAAACTGGATGAAAAGCTCTGGTATATCCCTCTGTTACAGAATGATTTCCAGAATATATTTTTTAATTTAAATTTTATTTATAAATTTTAAAAAGGCAAATTAAAAAGGAATTTAAAGCACAGTATTTTATATAAGAAAACATAAGAAGTAAAAATATATATGTTTTGAACATATTATCACTAAAAGTAACACGGTAGAAATAAGTCACGTCCACCATTCAAGGGTGGCCATGAATGGAGTAGAAATGTTGAGAGTGGAGGAATGGCCCTTGTTTGGTTACATATTTTTTATAGTTTTGACTTATGATGACAAGCTAATGTTTACATATTCTAAAAATCTAAAATAAAATAATTAAGGATTTGAAAGAAAAAATCCTAAAATAGAATTCAAACAAAATAAAATGATAAAAATGCATTCCAAACAAACAATATTATAGCTACTCTGAAAACTTCTGTTTCTGATAGATTTGAGAAAAATGTTAAATATAATGACTATAAAAGGAATTGATTCGACCTGGGACTGCGCCCTTGGCTCCAAAGTTTCTGTCCCCACCTTGCGGCAGAGTTGAGATAGAAACTGTTCCTGTTCCTGCCACTTATCCCCACCCGTGTAATTAAAGAGTCAGAAGACGGGGATTGGTGGGTCCGTCTGCCCGCCTGTCAGTTTCTGGACAGTATTGCCCTGCACAGGTCTCCCGTGCTCTGTATACAGAGTGAGGAGCCCGCCTGAGCAGGGCCAAGCCTAGTAGGAGGCTGCCTTTGGTGGTTATAAGGCAGAGAGACTTTACAACCACGACACTCCTTTGACTTGGGGTTGTGCCTTTGGCTCCAAAGTTTCTGTCCCCACCTTAGGGGCAGAGCTGATTTAGAAACTGTCCTGGTTTCATCCGTTTATCTCCATTTGGGGAATTAAAGAGGCAGAAGATGGGGATTGGTGGGTCTGGCTGTCCCACCTGTCGGTTTCTGGACGGAGTAATCCCAAACCCTATCATAGTTCCTCCATCTTCAATCTAGGGGTTAAGAGCGGTTTTCCACTCACAAGAGTTATCCAAGCCCCCAAATCTCTGAGCAAGGGGCCTAAACCTATTAATCTCAATAGACATAAGGTGAAGACATTAGACCAAAGTCTACCCAACAGAATCAAAATCCTCTAAGTCACTACAGGACCGGTCCATATACGCCCAGCCCTGCCAGAGATCAATCCTTAGGAACACCAGAACTTAGCCAACAACCCAACCCCAACACCTTTAGTCCTCAACAAAACATCCAGACGAGAAATAACCAGCGGAAGATCACAGGAAATATGAAGGAGCAGAGAGTAAAGTCACCGCCAAAAGATAATGCTCGATCCCCATCAAACGACACCAACTTATATGATAAGATTAAACCGATGGAAGAAGAATTTCGAATATGGATTGTCATAAAGCTCAACGGAATTGAAGAGAAAATAGAATCACAACACAGAGAAACCACAAGAACAATACAGGAAATGAATGAAAGATTCTCCAAAGAAATTGAAATTATTCAGAAGAACCAAGCAGAAATCTTGGCAATGAAGGAAACAATCAAGGACCTCCATAATACAGTAGAAATCATCAAAAACAGGATGGACCATGCAGAGAAAAGAATCTCAGAGCTTGAAGATTACGCTTATGCACTAAACAAATCAGAAGAAAAAAGGGAACACAGAAACAAGAAACAAGACCAGAGCTTACAAGAAGTATGGGATTATGTAAAAACCGAACCTCAGGGTGATCGGGTTACCGGAAGGGGAAGAGGAACAATCACAAGGCCTGGAAAATTTATTTCATGGAATACTCGAGGAAAACATGCTGGGCCTGGCCAGAAATCTTGATATCCAAATACAAGAAGCACACAGAACGCCTGGGAGACTCAACATGAAAAGGCAATCACCTCGTCACATGGTCATTAGGTTGGCCAAAGTAAATGTGAAAGAAGCAATACTCCATTCAGCGAGACGAAAACAACAATTAACCTATAAAGGAAAACCTATCAGACTAACAGCAGACTTCTCATCTGAAACCTTACAAGCTAGGAGGGATTGGGTGCCTATCCTTAACCTTCTAAAACAGAATAATGCCCAACCTAGAATTCTTTATCTGGCAAAATTAAGTTTCATATATGAAGGAGAAATAAAGTCCTTCTCAGACAAACAATCACTAAAGGAATATGCAAAGTCCAGACCAGCCTTACAGGAAATTCTCAGACCCGCATTTCTAACTGAACAGGGCAATAGACACTCCTCAAAGTAGAATCTTCAAAGAATTAAAGTTTAGATCCCGATTTACATGATGACACAAGAAGTAAGACAAAGCAACAAATCTTCACTCAACAATATGAATGGTAATCTTCTTTCAATTTCAATCCTTTCAATAAACGTAAATGGTTTAAACTGTCCTTGAAGAGGCATAGATTGTCAGAGTGCATAAAACTCCACAAGCCTAGCATCTGCTGTCTACAGGAAACACATCTAACCCACAAAGATGCCTTCTAGCTGAAGATCAATGGATGGAAAGCTATCATTCAGTCAAACAGAAGTCAAAAGAAAGCTGGGATAGCTATGCTATTTGCAGATAACATAAGCTTTAAAATAACAAAGGTAAAAAAGATAAAGAAGGCCATTTTATAATGGTGAAAGGGAAGATCCAACAAGAAGACTTAACAATTCTGAATATCTACGCACCCAATACAGGAGCACCCAATTACATAAAACAAACCTTGTCTAATCTAAACACCATGTTACACAACACTGCCATAGTAACAGGGGACTTCAACACTCCATTGAATGATCTGGATAGATCCTCCAAACAGAAAATAAGCAAAGAAATAATCGACCTGAATAAAGCCCTGGATCGAAAAGGTCTGACAGATCTCTATAGAACATTTCACCCAAATAAAGCTGAATTTACATTTTTCTTAGCAGCTCATGGATCTTTCTCCAAAATTGATTACATCCTAGGCCACAAATGAGATCTGAAAAAATTCAAGAAAATAGAAATTATACCTTGTATCTTCTCCAACCATAATGGTATAAAATTACAGTTCAATTCCAACAGAAACACTCAACGCCTCACAAAATCATGGAAACTAAACAATCTATTATTGAAAAATTATTGGGTCAAGGAAGAAATTCAGAGGGAAATCAAGAATTTCTTTGAACAAAATGATAATGATGATACTTGTTACCAAAACCTTTGGGATACAGCAAAAGCTTACCTGAGAGGAAAACTAATAGCAATTAACACTCATATCCAAAAAAGATAAAGCTTAGATACTGAAAATCTAATGAATAAGCTCAAGGAACTGGAAAAAGAAGAGTAAACAACTTCCAATCCTAGTAGAAGAAAAGAAATAACGAAGATTAAAGCGGAACTGAATGAAATGGAGAACAAGAGAACTATCCTAAAGATTAACAAAACCAGAAGCTGGTTTTTTGAAAAGATAAACAAAATTGATAGCCCTCTTGCTAGATTGACAAGGACTCAAAGGGAAAAGACTCTAATAAACTCAGTAAGAAATGAAAGAGGAGAGATCACAACAGACACCACAGAAATACAAATCATTATATTTGATTACTATAAAAATCTATATGCCCCAAAACTACAGAACGAAAATGAAATGGACAAATTCCTGGGTACATACAACCTCCCTAAGTTCACCCAGGAGGTAACAGATCTCCTGAATAGACCAATTTCAAGCTCAGAAATTGAAGCAGTAATTAAAAACCTTCCCAAATGGAAAAGTCCCGGACCTGATGGCTACACTTCAGAGTTCTACCAAACCTACAAAGATGAACTCATACCTATACTACAGAAACTATTCAACACCACTGAGAAAGATGGTATCCTTCCTAACTCATTCTACAAAGCCAATATCACCTTGATACCAAAGCCAGGAAAGGACGTAACAAAAAAAGAAAATTATAGACCAATATCCCTCATGAATACAGATGCAAAAAGCCTAAATAAAATTCTAGCAAACAGAATCCAGCAGTACATCAAAAAAATAATTCACCATGACCAGGCGGGCTTTATTCCAGGGATGCAAGGCTGGTTCAACATACGCAAGTCTATAAATGCAATTCACTTCATAAATAAAATCAAGAACAAAGACTTCATAAATAAAATCAAGAACAAATGCAGAAAAATAATTTGATAAAGTCCAACACACCTTTATGATAAAAACTCTCAACAAAATAGGCATAGACGGTTCATACCTTAAACTTATCAAATCCATTTACGACAAACCCACTGCTAATATCATCCTAAATGGGGAAAAATTGAAATCATTCCCACTTCGATCCAGAACCAGACAAGGATGCCCACTATCTTCTCTCCTATTCAACATAGTACTCGAAGTCCTAGCTATAGCAATCAGACAAGAGAGGGGTATTAAGGGCATCCAAGTGGGGGCAGATGAGATCAAACTCTCACTCTTCACTGATGATATGATATTATACCTAGAAAACCCATGGAGTCATCCAAGAGACTCCTAGACTTAATAAATAAATTTGGTAAAGTTTCAGGATATAAAATCAATATACACAAATCAGAAGCATTCATATATGCCAAGAACCATCAAACAGAAACTCAAATCAAAAACGCAATACCCTTTACTATAGCCCCAAGGAAAATTAAATATCTAGGAGTATACTTAATGAAAGATATGAAAGATTTATACAAGGAGAACTACGAAACACCAAAAGAAGAAATTGCAGATGATTTGAACACATGGAAAAATCTACCTAGTTCATGGATTGGTAGAATCAATATCGTTAAAATGTCAATATTACCTAAAGTTATCTACAGAATTAATGCAATCCCCATCAAAATATCACCAGCATTCTTTACAGATCTAGAAAAAATAATTCTGCACTCTGTATGGAACCAGAAAAAACCTCGTATAGCCAAAGCAATCTTAAGTAAGAAGAACAAACTGGGTGACATCAGTCTTCCTGACTTCCAACTTTACTATAAAGCAATAATACTTAAATCAGCCTGGCACTGGCACAAGAATAGAAGCATCGATATCTGGAATAGATCTGGGATACCAGAGATGAAGCCATCAGTATACGGGAACCTAATATTTGATAAAGAAGATAAAAATATACAATGGGGAAAAGATTCCCTCTTCAATAAATGGCACTGGGAAAACTGGTTAGCTACATGCAGAAGATTGAAACAAGATCCATATCTCTCACCCCTTACAAAAATTCACTCAAGATGGATAACAGACTTAAACCTAAGGTATGAAACCTTAAGAATCCTAGAAGAAGACATTGGGAAAACCCTATCAGACACTGGTCTAGACAAAGAATTTTTAAGGAAGAGCCCCAAGGCAATTGCCGCTACATCAAAAATAAACAAATGGGATCTCATCAAATTAAAAATTTTCTGCACAGCTAAGGAAACCATCATTAGAGCAAATAGACAACCCACAGAGTGGGAGAAAATATTTGCTCTCTACACTTCTGATAAAGGCCTAATAACAAGAATCTATCTAGAACTTAAAAGAATAAACAAGAAAAAAATCAAAAAAATCCCATCAAGAAATGGGCAATGGAAATGAACAGAAATTTCTCCAAAGAAGACATAATAATGGCCGCCAAACATATAAAAATGCTCAACTTTTCTAATAATCAGAGAAATGCAAATCAAAACCACAATGAGATACCATCTAACACCAGTGAGAATGGCTTGTATCAAGAAATCCCAAAACAACAAATGCTGGCGAGGATGTGGAGAGACAAGAACACTCCTACACTGCTGGTGGGACTACAAATTAGTGCAACCTCTGTGGAAAAGAATATGGAGATACCTCAAAAAGCTAGATACAGAAATACCATTCGACCCAGCAATAGGATTGTTGAGCATCTACCCAAAAGAGCATAAGACATTCTACTATAAAGACATCTGCACCTGAATGTTTATGGCAGCGCAATTCACTATTGCAAGATCATGAAAACAACCCAAGTGTCCATCAATTCATGAGTGGATAACTAAAATGTGGTATATGCTCACAATGGAATACTATTCAATTCTAAGAAATGACAGTGAGTTAGCACCATTTATGCTATCCTGCATTAAGCTTAAACCCATTATCCAAAGTGAGGTGACACAAGATCAAGAAAACGGGCTCCACATCTACTCGCCATCAAATTGGTACTGACTGATTAAAACTATGATGCTCAAATGGGGATAGTGCCCACTAGGGTTTGGGGGAGGGGGAGATACACATCTTAGGGTTGTGGTGAGCATAGTGTGTGGGGGGGAGGGAATACATCTAAACCTTCCAAAGGAAAGGCTAAGATATACAATGTAACCCAAAGGTCAAAAAAAGGGAAAAAACAAGCAAACAAACAAACAAACTTTTATCAGGTGATGGGCAAATGGGAGGGGGGAGGAGGGGAAGAATTTACACTTACAAAATAGGTGTGATGTGCACCACCTGAGGGTAGGACATGCTTGATGTTTTGGTAAGGTGGCGGGGGGGGGGTAGGAATGGCAAGGGCATGGCAGGGGTAATATATGTAACCCTAACAATATTTGTATCCCCATAATATGAAAAAATAAGAAATTAAAAAAAAGGAATTGATTAGATTTTCCACTATTAAAGGAACTTACAAATATGGAAAAGGGTCAAAAATAAATCGAATGCGGGGAAGTTGTATTGGAATTGGAGTAATTGACATGAGGACAAGGTTTACGACAGTTAGAGATAAGGATATGGGCATGTCAAAATATTTAAGTCTTTCCATTTATTCATACTCCTAGCTTGATTGAGCCTATAAGCAGCAGTTCACCATTAGCAATGAGCATACCAAAAGTCCACATCTTGGTTTCTAAATTCTCTTCTTCATAAAAAGGGCTCCTTGGGCTCCAAGGAGGAGACCACTGAGAGGGCTCCAGATTGAAAGAGCCTTCTCAGTGGCCAACCTTGGACAATTTGATCATGACAGCAGATAATGACTGTAACAGTTTATAACCTGTTTAATAAAATGAAAATTTTATTTTCCTTACAGTGGGATGGCAACTAAGCATGCAAAATAAATGATGGAGCTAGAACATTATCTTTGGCAACCATCTTGTTAATAATACTTGTAGACAAAGCCATCAATACATACTAGAACTAACGGGTGTCAGCTGAGGAACAGGATATGTGCATGCTCTCAAAGTATCCTAAGATGATCCATTAACTACAAAGAAAACACTGGTAACCACACAGTGGAGAATCCTGATAAACAACTTCTCTAAGGATCAAAGCCAACATCAACAGAGATGAGACAAGCCGGCATTGCAAGACTCTTGATTAACTTTACTGAGAAGAAAACATCATCATTTCTCTGGAAGGCCTACCAAAAATGCATAAACAAATGCAATCATGAGGAAGCATTAGACATTAAAAAAAAATCCAAGAATATTCTACAAAATAACTGGCCTGTACTGTTCAAAATATCAAAATTATATTAAAAATACACTTATATTGGCATGAATAGAAATCATTTTTCAAAGGATTGAGAAATAAAGCTGAAGAAATGAAATTAGAATATAAACTATATTCATTCATGTATCCGATTCAGCAAAATTGGAAAAGAAAGAAAGAAAAACTAGATCAAAACAATAAGGAATGAGAAATTTTGTTGGGTTTGTCTTTATTTTGTTACTTTTGGGACATTTGAACCTGTTTCTATTTGAGTCTATGACATATATAATAAATCAGTTGCTTAACGTTGGTCAGTTATCTCTTTGTTGTGGTAGGAAACAAATAATTCCCAATTCTCAGTGGTGTACTACGAAAACAGACTGGATTCCCATTCATGCCACATGTCTGCCATTGTGGGTCACCTGTTTTTATCTTCTGTCATTCTGAGATACAGGTTGAAGGAGAAGTCAGTGTCTCTCAGACACTGCTGTCCTCGAGCCTGAGAGAACTGAGACACAGTAGAACCCAGAGAGGCTATCTATCGGAGCTTCTTCTTAGCAGTGGCATGGGCCACTTCTGCGCTCATTCCATAACCAAAGCATGTCACATGCCAAGCATCCAAGCATGGCATTCAAGAGCCCTGGAAGTAAAATGCCCTTTTATGAAGGAGCAGCAAATAACTGGGAACACATAGTGTCAAATTGTTGACTTTAAGGGTAAAATTATAACATACTTAAGCTGAATGTTTTGTAAATTAGGGGGGGACAGGGTTACAGAGGAAAAGAAAAAAACATAAAAATTGGATGCACTCTCATAGAATATTGTTGGGAACATTATGCTGGTACATTTTCTTTTATCCCCTGTCTCCACAGATACATATTCACTCACACACACACTGTGCACAGGAATTTACAACTAGCTCTTTGTAATCGAAATTGTCTTTTTAAGATTTCTCCAGGTCATCAAAAAGTTTATAAATATTATTTTAAATGAATACACAATAGTCTACAAAATTGATACGACATTTTAAATTTGAACTTTTAAAATTCCTTTTTAAATTAAAACTTCTTAAAGTAGCTAGGCTATTTCCATTTTTTTCTGTTAAAATAATGCCATAATGAACAAATTCTGTATTTTTATTTTAGTATACAATTATTTCTTCAGGATGAATTTCTAAAAAGGGAATAATTGAATGGAATCCTCATAACCATCTGAAGGTTTTTTGATGCACACGTTATCAAATTGCTTTCTACAAAAATATTTGTACAATTTATTATGTCTTTGTTTCCCAGAAGTACTATTGTATCCACTGCCCTGAGGCGAAATAATCGCCATTCTATAGCGCCCCTTTGTTGAAATGCCTGTGATTTGTTAAATGGAACCAGAGGAGAGATACTCAACTTTCCCTAGTAAGAACATCCATGCACTCAAACACTAACACTTCTCTTAAATTGACTTCAGTCTTTATTTCAGATTTTCCAGGAAATAAGAAGTACCTCATCCTTAGAAAACTTTTGCTTCTGCTTGCCTTAAAATATCAGTTCAGAGTTTGATATAGTGGAATACTCTCTGTCTCGTGTCCTCCGATGACAATAGATGTGTGTACACTATTCTGTGAATCCCAGAGCCATTAGCATGTTTAACGAGTCTAGTGGCAGAACAATGGTAAAGAGCTGCTTAATTATCTCTGACAGTCCGGCAGAGACCAAGAGGCAATCCAGACTCAGCATCTTCCCCTGCAACCACCTGTCAAGTCTGCAGCAGAGCAGGACAAAAGAAAACAAGAGTTTATGATCTCCTGCTCCTAGCTCTTCCTTTACTTTCCCCACACAGATCAGCTGCCCTAGCACTCACCTTCCTGCTGTGACTATTGATCTCATTCATAAAAAATAGCGTTTGAATGAGGGGAGGCATTGCATGCTGCCATCCAGTGCAAGGAAGGGTTTCTTTCCCAAAATTCATTGGTTGTCACAGGAGGAAGGGGTTCTTATCAGATGCAAGGGGCAAAACACCAGATTTCAGATCTTATAGTTGAAGAATATATATTTCATTGATGAAATTATTTGTATGTGACCTTTCTCAGAAGCCCCATTCTCTAAAGAAATAACACAACAAAGTTCACATTTGATAAGGCTAGTATGCCCGGTGGACCTTATCAAAAAGTATAGTTTTTTTTTTTTTTTTTTCCTTTTCCAATGCTCTTGGTAACAACCCTCCTTGGGAGCTGAGGATACTCAGTGAAATACTCTTGTCCAGCAAGATGTGAGCTGGGTGGCTGCTCTCATGGAATAACCTTCTGAAGAGCTGCTTTTGTTTACCTCTGATCTTTGTCAGTGAGCAGAGAATGACACATTATTGACTGTCAGTGCATGGTCCAATTAAGGAAACGTTGTTATCCTTATATCTATCCATAGTCAGGACAGAGGAAAATAGTCTGACTTTGAGTCTCTGTATCTGGATCCATTTTATTCAAACTCAGCCATTATTATCTGCCCCTCTCTTCCTTCACTTCTCATACTTGCTTCAGTTCCCTGAAAGGTATTAGTCTGGATTTTGGTTTGGATAATTCCCCTTTTCCTGTTGTAATCAGGTTAAGCAACACATCTGATTACCTAGTTCATTTAGAAACTCTTTTCTGCCTCCTGCATGAGTCTGTTCATAAATCTATGAAAACATTTTGCAGCCTGTTTTGTCAGAGATCATGTCCTGTTCATTACATATCTTAAACTATCGGTCTGAATTCTAGCAGAGACACAGTTGTAAGAATCAGTGTGCATATAATCACTTGTTTATTTGCTTCTTTAAAGAAAACAACAACAACAAAAGATGCCAGATGCCACCAGCCTACCTCTGGACTGTTGGATTTTTATATATTGAATGGGACCCGAGTATGGAAAAGTCTGAAATTTATAAAGCATCACATGACATCTGTTGCATACTGCATGTTCAGATTGGAAGCATTGTAGTAAGCACATACCACATATCAGGTATATGTTGCATGACTGATCGTGGTGGTGAATTTTATGTGTTATTCCTTAAATGCCCAGGGAGCTAGAAATACATTCTTTCCAGAGGCATCTATGAGGGTGTTTCCAGAAGAGATTAGCATTTGAGTTAGCAGGCTCAGGAAAGTAGGTCACCCTTGCTCATGCAGATGGACATCATCTAATCCATTGAGAGCATGAATAGGACAGAAAGGTAGAGGTAGAGCAAATTTGCTTTTTCTGCTTGTGCTGGGCCATCTATCTTCTCCTGTCCTTGGACATAGGTGCTCCTGACCCTCTGGCCTTTGTGCTCAGACAGGGACTTATACCACTGATTCCCCTGGTTCTCAAGCCCTTGGGTTTGTACTGGAACTACACCACTGGCTTCCCTAGGACTCCAGCTTGCAGACAACAGACTGTGGGGCTTCTCAGCCTCCATAGGAGTGAGCCTATCTCTCGTAATAAATGTCCTTCTCTGTATATCTATGTCTATATCCGTATCTATTCTATTGGTTTCATTTTTCTGGAGAATGTTGACTAACATACAGGTTAGGAACAAACTTGGCTCAAGCCTATCTGTCATAGAAACCTTTAGGATACTGAGTTGGATATAGTCATGTGTCTGCCAGATAGTTGTTTACAGGTAAAATTTGTATGTGTTTATAAAACATGTAGTTGACCTAAGCTGAAATCTAACCAACCTTGCTGGTTTATTGCTTAGTGATTTAATATGTAGAATTTACCATAAGAGAGGATAGCCTAGACAGAGAAAGCATCTAAGGACAGAGAAGGAAAATCAGGATTCTAGTTTATTTTACCTGAAATTCTGTGAATTTATTTTTCTATGCATGGAC
>VSMD01080932.1:0-29902 GCA_008750895.1 Mirza zaza | reverse complement strand
GACAGAGTTTCACTTTATTGCCCAGGCTAGAGTGAGTGCCATGGCGTCAGCCTAGCTCACAGCAACCTCAAACTCCTGGGCTCAAGCAATCTTGCTGCCTCAGCCTCCCAAGTAGCTGGGACTACAGGCATGTGCCACCATGCCCGGCTAATTTTTTCTATATATGTTTTAGTTGGCCAATTAATTTCTTTCTATTTATAGTAGAGATGGGGTCTCGCTCTTACTCAGGCTGGTCTCGAACTCCTGAGCTCAAACGATCCGCCCACCTCGGCCTCCCAGAGAGCTAGGATTACAGGCTTGAGCCACCGCGCCCGGCCATCTGTCTCTTTATTATTCTCTTCTCCTAGGAATACCATAATGCGTACATTGATTGGTTCGCTAGATGGTGTCCTACAAGTCCCTCCGGCCTTTTCACTCTTTTTAATTCTTTTTTCTTTTTGTTCCTCTAACTGGTCATTTCAAATGTCCTGTTTTTGAATTCACCAATTCTTTCTTCTGATTGATTGAATCTACTATTGAAGATCTCTACAGAGTTTTTCAGTTCAATCATTGTATTCTTCAGCTCCAGAATTTGTTTTGTTCTATTTTATGGTTTCTATCTCTTTGTTGAACTTCTCATTTTGTTCATGTATTGTTTTCCTGATTTTGCGTACTTATCTGTGTTCTCTTGTAGTTCACTGAGGTTCTTTAAAATGATTATTTTGAATTCTTTGTCAGGCAGTTCATTGATCTCCGTTTATTGAGCATCAGTCACCGGTGCTTTATTTTGTTCCTTTGATGGTGTCTTGTTTTCCTGATTATCTTTGATTCCTGTGGCTTTATGGTGGTGTCTGTGCATTTGAAGAAGCAGGCATCCCTTCCAGTCCTTACAGATCAGCTTCAGCATGGAAAGCCCTTCACCAGAAAACTTGTCCAGACGTTCTGGGCAAGCCAGCTGTTGGGGTCTACCAGTGGTCTTGTTGTTTGAGTTCTTGGGCAGGATGGTCTGGCACCTGGGTCATTGGGTGAGCAGTCCTGGTGCCTGGGTGTGCAGGGGCCAGCCTAGGGGTACAGTGGGTTGTATATAGTGTCACTTTTTTATCTTTCTTTCTTTTTTTTTTACTGATGTTTAGCATAATGTTGGATAGAAACAGTTAGACATTCTTGTCTTGTTACTTATTTAATTTAATTCTGTCTTGGCTGGGCATGGTGGCTCATGCCTGTAATCCTAGCACTCTGGGAGGCCAAGGTGGGAGGATCGTTTGAGCTCAGGAGCTCGATACCAGCCTGGCCAAAAGCAAGACCCTGTCTAGTTAAAAGAAAAAATAGAAAGAAATTAGCTGGAAAACTAAAAATATATAGAAAAAATTAGCCGGGCATGGTGGCGCATGCTATAGTCCCAGCCACTCGGAAGGCTGAGGCAGAAGGATTGTTTGAGCCCAGGAGTTTGAGGTTGCTGTGAGCTAGGCTGACTCCACGGCACTCTAGCCTGGGCAACAGAGTGAGACTCTGTCTCAAAAAACAATAATAATAATTCTGTCTCTTTACTAATATTCTCTACTTAGTGAGACATCATTCTCATGCTCTCCTTTAGTTCTTTAGATATTGTTTCCTTTAGTTCTTTGACCATGTTTATAATAGCTGGTTTAAAGTCTCTGTCTAGTAAGTCCAACATTTGGGCTTCCTGAGCGACTGTTTCAATTAACTATCCCCCCATCTGTCATTTATAGGCCATTTTTTTCTTGTTTATTTGCATGTCTCATAAGTTTTATTAAAAACTAGAGGTGTGTTTTAACATTTTATTGTGGTTTTAATTATATTTTCCTAATGGCTAATAGTATTAAACATCTTTATATGTGTTCATTTGCCATCTATATGTGGTCTTTAATGAACTGTCTGTTAATATCTTTTATTTCATTTTATAATTGGATTGTTCTTTTTTTTATTATTTTTATTTTTTTTTATTTCAGCATATTATGGGGGTACAAATTTTAAGGTTTCAATAAATGCCCTTTCCTCCCCTCCCCCCACAAGTCTGAGTTTCCAGCATGACCATCCCCCAGATGGTGCACATCTCACTCATTATGTATGTATGGATTGTTCTTTTTACTGTTGAGTTTTGACAGTTCTTTATGTATTATGGATACTAGTCTCTGTGGCTTGCAAATATATTTTTCAGTTTGTACCCTGTCTTTTTATCCTCTTAACAGAATTTTTGACAGCAAAAGTGTTTTATTTTTAGAGTCCAGTTTGTCAATTTTTTCTTCTATGGATCATGTTTTTGCTGTCAAGTCTAAGAAATCTTTGCTTAGTGCTACATCTCAAATATTTTCTCCCATATTTTTTTCTAAAAATTTTGTACTTTTATCCTTTGTATTTAAGTCTGTGATCTATTTTGAGTTAATATATGTAGAAAGTATGAGCATTAGGTCAAGGTTCATGGTGGGGGGGTTGCCTATGGATGTCCAATTACTTCAGCACTGTTTGTTAAAAAAGCTGTCTTTCCGCCATTGAATTGCTTTTGCACCTGCTTTTGCCCAAAAATCAGTTGGGCTTTTTTATGCAGGTCTCTTTTTGAGTTCTCTGTCCTGTTCTTTTGATCTATATGTCTATCCCTTTGCCAATACCACACAGTCATGATTAGTGTAGCTCTGTAAAAATTCTTAAAATTGAACAGACTGGTTCTTCAACTTTATTCTTTTTTCAAAATTATTTTGGCTATTCTAGTTCCTTTGTCTTTTCATATACATTTTAGAATAATTTGTCTATTCTACATAAAACCTTGCTGGAATTTGGGTAGAAATTTAATTAAACCTGTATATCAGTTTAGGGAGAACTGACATCTTTAGAAGTGTGTTTTTAAATTTCTAAACACATGGAGAATTTTTTCTTTATTTCTTTGGTATTAATATCTAATTTAATTCCACTATTGTCAGAGAATGTTATCAATATTATAGCAATTATTTGAAATTTCTTGAGACTTGCTTTATGAACTAGTATTTAATTTTTATAATTTTCCACATGTGCTTGAGGAGATTGAATATTCCCTAATTTTTAGGTTCAGAGTTCTATTGTGTGACCAACAATTAATTGTATTTTTCAAATCTTCTATATTTTTTCCAAGTTTTGTGTACTTACAGCTCCTTGGTATAGTTTTTAAATTATATAACAAACTTCATCCTCCCTAATAAGCCTTTGTCTTAAAATCCATTTTCTCTGATCTTAATATAACTACCTCAGCTTTCTTTTGTTAGTATTTGAGTTAGTCTTTTCTTTTTACTTTCATCTTCTCTGGGGCCTTATGTTTTAGGTGAGCCTATTATAAACAGTCTATTATTGGATTTTGTTTTTATTTTAAATTTAATTTAAGTATCTCTGTCCTAACTGGCACTTTTAACTCATTAGCTTTATTGTAGTTATGATATCTTTGGCCTTCTTTCCATCATCTTGCTCTGTTCTTCCTTCATGTCTACTTCCCCTATAGTCTTCCCCACACACACGTTTCTTGCCTTATTTTGGAGTTTTTCCAATTGATTATTTCTTCCTTCTCTTTTCCATGTATTCTCTCTCAACTGGTTTGGAAATTTTACTATACATACTTCATGATACCTTGAGCTAAGCGGTACTGTAAGTGTTCTGAACAGTGCAGTCACCCTCTGTCTGCATGCACGGTTCCAAATCTGCAGATTCAGCCAACTGCTAATTGAAAAAATTTTTAAATAAAAGAATACAGTATGACAACTACTTACATAGCATTTACATTATATTATGCATAAGTAATCTAGAGATTTAAAGTATACAGGAGGATGTGCATGAGTTATATGCAAATACTATGGCATTTTATATAAAGGACTTGAGCATCCATGGATTTGGGTATCCACGGGGGTCCTGGAACCAGTTCCCTTTGAATACTGTAGGAGATTGTACAAGGAATTTAGAACTCTTCCACTCCAACTACTCAGCCTTCTGATTTTATACTATAATTTTCCAGCATTTTAGACCTCTTTTTGAATTTAATTTTGTCACTAAGTGATACATTCACATGGTTCAAAAGCCAGAAATATAAAATGGTATATAGCAAAAGTCTCCATTTGTCCCCCATCTGCTCAGTTCTCTCTTACACGAAATCACTCTTCTTAGCTTATTATGTATCCTTCCAGAGTTTTATTAGGCACAAGCAAATATGAACATAGATTTTTAGCACTCAAACCGCCCCCCCCCCCCACACTTTTAATGAAAAAGCACACTGAACTAACTGCTTGGCTACCTTGCTTTTCTCACTTGGTGTTTTTCTGTTTTGTTTTGTTTTTTTAAGACAGAGTTTCACTCTGTTGCCTGAGCTGGAGTGCTGTGGCATCAGCCTAGCTCACAACAACTTCAAACTCCTGGGCTCAAGCAATCCTTCTGCCTCAGCCTCCCAAGTAGCTGGGACTACAGGCATGTGCCACCATGCCCGGCTAATTTTTCTCTATATATTTTTGGTTGGCCAATTAATTTCTTTCTATTTATAGTAGAGATGGGGTCTCGCTCTTGCTCAGGCTGGTTTCGAACTCCTGACCTTGAGTGATCCACCCACCTCGGCATCCCAATGTGCTAGGATTACAGGCATGAGACACTGCACCCAGCCCACTTCATGTATCGTGGAGATCTTTCCATATCAGTAGATGGAGCTCATCCTTATTCTTTTTTAAAAAAATAGTCATATTTCATCATATGGATTATATATTTTATAATTCTATTCATATAACATTCTGTAAGAGACAAGAGTATACGGTGTAAAAATCAGTCTTCAAAGGGACATTGGGAATTTGTTTTTGTTTTTGTTTTTGAGACAGAATCTCGCTCTGTTGCCCGGGCTAGAGTGCCATGGTGTCAGCTTAGCTCACAGCAACCTCAAACTCCTGGGCTCAACCAATCCTCCTGCCTCAGCCTCCCAAGTAGCTGGGACTACAGGCATGGGCCACCGTGCCCGGATAATTTTTTCAATATATTTTTAGTTGTCCAGCTAATTTCTTTCTATTTTTAGTAGAGACGGGGGTCTCGCTCTTGCCCAGGCTGATCTCAAACTCCTGAGCTCAAACGATCCTCCCGCCTTGGCCTCCCAGAATGCTAGGATTACAGACACATAAGGTGCCAGCCACTGCACCTGGCCGACATTGGGAATTTTGAAGGTAAAGGAAGCAGTTGATATCTTGATTGTGGTAGTGGTTACATGACTATACACTTGTCAAAACTCATTGAGCTGTACACTCAAAACAGATGAATTTCATTGTATTAAAGGGGTCCTCAAACTTTTTAAACAGGGGGCCAGTTCACCGTCCCTCAGATGGTTGGAGAGTGCGGCACGAATTCCACACATGTGCACTGTGGGCCTGGGACAAGTCGGCTGCTAAGCAGGACAGGCAGCAGCGGCAAAAACACCCGGCAGGGCAGATAAATGTCCTCGGTGGGCTGCATGTGGCCTGTGGGCTGTAGTTTGAGGACCCCTGTATACCTCAGGCTATCATGGTCGCTCACATGTGTAATCCTAGCATTTTCAGAGGCCAAGGTGGGAGGATCGTTTGAGGTTTAGGAGTTCGAGACCAGCCTGGGCAACATAGCAAGATAACATCTCTAAAACAAAAAGGAAAGAAGGAAGGAAGGAAGGGAGGGAGGGAGGGAGGGAGGGAGGGAGGGAGGGAGGAAGAAAAATTAGCTGGGCATGGTGGTGTGCACCTGCAGTCCTCGCTACTGAGGAAGCTGAGGCAGGAAGATCACGTGAGTCCAGGAGTTTGAGGTTGCAGTGAGCTATGGTGATGCTACTAGCCTGAGCTAGTAGCTCTAGCCTGTACTCTAGCCTGAGCAACAGAATGAAGCTTTGTCGCAAAACAATTAAAATAAAATAAATTACATCTCAATATTTATAGTGAGCTATAATCAGGCCACTGTACTCCAGTCAAGGAGATAGAGCAAGACCCTGTCTCTTAAAAAAATAAAAAATAACAAGATTATTCCTCAATAAACCTGATATTTTCAAAAAGAAAGAAATGATTACACACCAAATATAAACAGTGGAATTCAGGGAAGAGAATTTTTAAAATTTATTAAAATGCATAAACATACACCCACCAAGGGAAAAAAATATGGATAGAGGTGATAGTCCCTTTTCTGTAATTGCTTATGAGGCTATAGTTGGTCTGTATGATTTTCCCTCCTCTGCAACTTGTGCTATGTTCCCTTTTCTTTCACACAGAAACTCAGTGAGTTGAGTTACTTACCAAGCTTACTTTCCTAAGGGATCTACATCCTTGGTTATTCTAAGGACTACAAGGGTACAGTAGTCTTCCATTAACTTTTTCCATTGGATGCAGTAGTATAAGACCAGCTCCAGAACAACAGAGCTGAGTTCTGTTAAGATTCTCCCACCTCCACTTTGAAGCGGCAACCTTCTTTCCCTCTGATGGTCAAGATTATTCAGGATCAGTCATTCCAGTCAACACCATGACCTCATTTTTTGCCTAAACATGTGTGGTATAAGAGCCCAAAATGACCAGCAGTGGAAACACTGTTTTGTCTTACTTATAGAAGCAATAATCTCTTGGATCCTCAAGTCAGCAGAGCCCCAAGTCATGGAGATGAGAAGCAATAATTTGATGAATAAGTCATTGGATTTCATCATGAAAGGGACTCTCCCACTTCCACCCCATTGTTTCCATACCTATATATTCTAATTATAGGAGAAGCAACACATACGCATAGATTGGTTCATGATTCAGAACATATAATAGATCCCGCATGCCAGCATCCCAGCCTCATGAGGTGTTGGTCCAGTTGTAGCACAAGCGGATCTTCAGTGGGCAATCTGCTGTTCTGTAAGGCAAGCTGCTGGACTAGGCGTGGTGGAGCATGTGTTACTCATACTCAGCTTACTGTGTCTTTGGGAATGGCTAGAGCCTGATTCTGTATTTACACTTCCTATAGCTAATGATAAAATGTTGCTTGGAATGCCCAACTTGATGGCTAAGTAGCTCACATAATTCACAGTGGGCAGCTTTGATGCTAGCATTTGGGCTCCCCCAGAACCCAGAAACAAGGCTAGAGCAATTTTTCAAAATGAAAATAACTTCTCCTAAGGCCATGGCTTTGCTCTAGGGGCCCGTGCTATGATTCCCACTGAGACGTACCACAGACTGCACATCGCATTCTTAATTGCCACCCATTCGTGGAACATCATTGGATCCACTGGGTAGTAAAGGCAAGTGAACGAGCCCCCTCTGTGCTTCACAAGTATGACTTGAATGTATTGCCCACCTTCTTCCATCCAAGGGACTCATCAGGATCCTTTTTGCTACAAGAAAAATCCCAATTCAAACTGTCTCAAGTGATACAAAAAGCTACAATATTAGGTAGAACTGTAGATTCATTATGATCAGGTGGTCAGTCCTGTCATCAATGAGGGTCTTCCTGTGGCTCTATTTTCCATCCTTCTGTTTGGTGGCTTTGCTCTCAGGCTGGCTTCCCTCAATTCTGTGTGTCACATATCCACACACAACAAAGTCTAAAGGAAGAAGAGAGGTTCCCTCCCATTCCCCCCTCCCGTGTGGGTGTGGATGGTTTGTTTTAGAATTAAGGAAACATTTCCTAGAAGCCTCCAGGAGAATTCCTTTCATATTTTCTTGAACATAATTGATGACATGTCCAGCCCTAAATCAATCACTGGCAGAAAGAATAAAAGTACCATAATTGGCTTGGAGTGGAATCATTTGGAGTGGAATAGATGCTGGAAAGTCAACCACCATGACCACTATAGACTCAAACTGAAGACCTTGAAGATCTCTACTGACTGTTTTGGTAACCACACCTCTTTGCTTCTGATGGTTAACTCCTTCCTACTGTACAGCCTCTGCCACCCTGGAAGCTCCCAATCCCATTAAATTTAGACATTCTACCTCATTTTTATGTTCCAGCAGCATCAGTAGCCTCCAAAGAAGAGCCATTAAAGTGCTTTTTAAAGATGTGGCACCCCTCACCATGATGTCTTAATAAGCCTTTGGCAAAGGGAATATCTTCTAGGCTCAAAACTATACGCACATAATGCAGGGAGGAGATTACATAGGGTAAATCCTTCTAATGTTTCTGTCTTCCCAAAGCTTGATATTTCTTCTGTCTTTTTTCAAGAAACTTCTGGCACCGCAACTTAGCATGGCCCATTGTTAAATGAAGACCAGGGTGGGTATGGGTTTCGGTTAACCAGCTGAGCAAATTGTTAGAACTATTCCCAGCTGCTAGCGTAATGAGTCCAAAATCATAAGGACTCCCACATCAGTAAAGTCAGTCCTAAACTAAAATTACATTCCTTCTCATTTGGTGGGCAGACACAGAATCCAGTTCTGCTATAAATGAGCAAAATCTTTACATTTATTTTTGTGTATAAGCCTTCTCCTAGAATTGACTTGAATTTCTCTCTCTCAGAGCTTGCGGAAATCTGCCTTTAGTTTTAGAGGATTGGATTACTCTTGCAAGAAAAGGGAATAGATGTGTTTTCAAGCAAGGGAGAGACAGCTTCATCAGACAAGGGAGGAGAGACTGCTTTAATGGGTAATGCAAGTAGAAGTGAGTGTTGAGGCTAACACAGGTGGGTGATTGAAATGACAGTCCCTTCCATCCAAATCCTAGCACAAAGAGCACAGAATATTTTTCTAAAAGAAAATTGAACATTGGCCAGGCGTGATGGCTCACGCATGTAATCCTAGCACTCTGGGAGGCTGAGATGGGAGGATTGCTTGAGCTCAGGAGTTCGAGACCAGCCTAAGCAAGAGCAAGACCCCGTCTCTACTATAAATAGAAAGAAATTAGCCAAACAACTAAAAATAGTAAAAAATTAGCCAGGCACATGACACATTCCTGTAGTCCCAGCTACCCAGGAGGCTGAGGCAGGAGGATCGCTTGAGTCCAGGTGTTTGAGGTTGCTATGAGCCAGGCTGACACCACAGCACTCTAGCTCAGGCAAGAGAATGAGACTTTGTCTCAAAAAATAAAAAATAAGAAAAAAAAAAAGTCTTTATGGGCATATGTTCCCTTTCTCTTGGTTAAATTCCTAGGAGTGGAAAGGCTAGATCACATGACAGGCTTATGTTTAGTTTTTTAAAAACTGCCAAATTGTTTTCCAGAGTGGTTGTACCATTTTGCATTCCCACCAACAGTGTATGAGAGATCTAATTTTTCTACATCTTCATGAATACTTGATAAGGTCAATCTTTTTAATTTTTAAAACAACTTTATTGAGATATAACTTACATACGACAATTTTCACCCATTTGAAGTGTACAATTCAGTGATTTTTAGAATAGTGATGGAGCTGTGCAATCATCATAACTATCTAATTTTAGAATTTTAGCAAGAAGCCTAATACCCACTAGCACTCACTCCCTACTCTGTCTGCCTCTCCCTAACCCCATTCCCCATTCTAGGCAATCTCTAGTCTATTTTCTGTTTCTAGATCTGCCTATTTTGGACATTTCATGTAAATTGAATCATACAGTATGTGGTGTTTTGTGACTAGCTTCTCTCATATAGTCTAATGTTTTTAAGGTTCACCCATGTTGTTGAATGTATCAATACTTCATTCCTCTTTTTAAAAATTTTACATTTTGTAATAATTCCCCCTCCAGAGGCCCCCAGACTCTCCCTAGGGGCCTACCTTTTGCCCCAACCTCTTTCCTGTTTCTCTGGCCCAGAGGAGAGGAGCTCCTCATACCACCCTCCCGCCCAAAACACACCCTGTTTAACTTTTGTAAACAATGAGAAATAAAGGAAGTGGACATGGCAAAAATAAAATAAAATAAAAGTTTTACATTTTGAAATAATTATAGATGCATAGAAAGTCACAAAGCTAGTGCAGGGAAGTCCCATGCACCCTTCACCCAGTTTCTGCCAATGGTTACATCTTACATAATTATAGTACAACATCAAAACCAGGGATTTGACATTGATACTATGTGTTCACCATTTTATCACACATGTAAATTCATATAACCACCATTGACCTCAAGATACAGAACTCCCCCATTGCCAAAATGGTCTCCCTCTTCACTGCCCTGCCCAATGCCCCTAAGCCCTGGCAACCACCAATCTGATTTTCATCTTTATAATTTTATCATTTCAAGAATGTTATGTAAATGGAATCACACAATGTGTGACCTCTAGAGATTGGCACAATGAGTTTCCCCTAATGCTGAAATAAAAACAGAGTAACTAGACAGTGAAACCAGAATACCACAGATGATACTTATAGCAAAACGAGGCGACAAACCCAGAAATACCAGGAAGCAGGGCCCAAACAACAGCCCAGTGTTGTACAGTATCAACGGCATCTGTTGTGCAAGGGAGCAGAGGGCAGAATGGTGTGTCTAGAGGACCTGGGAAAAGGAGAACCCCAAAATAGACCCAAAAAGTATCACTGGAAAGTGAACTGGGCATTCTGAGAACATCCACAGAAACCGTGAGGAGTTCTGCTCTCCCTAGTAGCTGGCAAGTGCACAGCCATCTTCAGAAAAGTCTGAGGGGGCTGGAGAAGTGTAGCTGCGTTCTTGGGCCTCCAGCACCTCCACATTGAGGAGAAGCTGAGGAGTTGAGTCAAAGGACCAAAGGAAACATAAGGGCAAAATCAAATTTGGAGAGAGGGGGAGATAGCATCAGGAAATCCCAGAAAATAAGCTTTCGTTTATTTGAACACTACACAAAAACAGAAGAGAGAAATCTGTGAAGTTAGAAAAACTCAGTTGAACCAGACTCCCTTCTAAAAGTTCAGAGAAACTAATTTCACATAAAAATGAGCAACAGAAAGTATTAAGCTCAATCCCACACAAATTGATTATAATATGAAGAGAGTAATATGTAGAATAACATTCCTACAGCTAATGGACACATGCCAGGATGAGCCCACACAGTAGATCAAAACTGTAATCTATTATTTTAAAACAGGCAAAAAGACATAAAATAAATAATGCATGGCATTAAAAAACTAAATCAGAATTAGTAAAACTCAGCATGAGTGAGAAAAATTCCAAAAATAATTCGAAATAAAAGAAAAGATCATTTCATAAATGAAGACCAAATTAAAAGAAATACAAGAGTGAATAAACACAAGAGATGTGGAAACAACCCAAGTGCCCACCAACTGATGAGTGGATAAAGAAAATGTGTATATCATGGAACGCTGCTCAGCCATCAGAAAGAATGAAATGATGTTTTTTGCACAACTTGGATGGAACTAGAGGCCATTATTCTAAGTGAAGTAATCCAGGAACAAAAAACACCAAATACTGAATGTTCTCACTTACAAGTGGGAGCTGAGCAATGGGTGTGCGTGGTCATACAGAGTGACTTATTGGATACTGGAACCTCAGAAGAGGAAGAGTGGGAGGGGGTGTGGGATGAAAAATTACCTACTAGGTACAATGTATACGATTCAGGTGACAAGTATATTAAAAGCCTAGACTTCCTCACTATGCAATTCATCCATGTAACAAAAAAACCATTTGTACCTCAAAATCTATTTAAATAAAAATAACAAAATTCATAAAAATAAATAAACACAACAGAGGATGACTTAAGAGAATATAAGGTGAAAATAAAGACCACTTATAAATAAAAAAAGAAGATAAAAAAAGGAATGGAGAGAAAATAGCAAATATTGAATATAGAAAAAGAAGAACCAACATATATGTAATAGGAGTCCTAGGATTTTTAAAAAATTCAGAAATAGAACAAATACTAAAAACTATAATATAATTCCATAAAATATTACTTATCTTTTAATAAAAAGATTTAAAACTGCATGTTGAAAGAGCCAACTTCTCCATCCTCTTCTTGCACCTTGTCCAACCCTTATGTTCTATGTTGCATATTACTGAATACTCCGAAATTCCAGAAACGTGCTTTATCATCATGCCTCTATTTCACTGCTCAAGTGAGTCCTATGCCTAAAATATCTTTCCCCATTTCTTTACTTGGCACAGTACAATGTGTCCCTCAAAACTCAATTCCAACATCACTTTTGCCATAATGTATTTCCCAAATCCCTTTCCCCATCCCATCCCCAGTTCTGAGTCACGCACCCTCCTGTGTGCTTTTATAACACCTGGTAAATATGTTTTCAGAGCTATGTCTATTGCATTTTCATACATGAGGCTATTATATAATTATATGCTTATTGACTGTGTCTATCCCCTGCCCCTGACTGTCAGTATTCCTCAGCGTGAACCTGTCATTTTTGTCTTTAGCTTCTCTTTATCTGGCACAATACTTAGCAATCTATCATTGTTAAATGAATAAAGGTAATGAATTTTGTGTAAGTTACTATTACAGAATAAAAGAATAAAAATACTATTAGACTTTTGTGTAAGTTACTATTAAAGAATTAAATCAGCTCGACTATCCCATTTGTTGCAGTCCAAGGAGGTATGAGAAGTGAATAAAGCATCTCCTATTCCATTTATATGGTCACCATAATTATATCAGGAACATTTTTTTTGCCCTAATCTAGAAAATAATTTTTTTTAATTTTTTTTTTTTTTTTTGAGATAGAGTCTCACTTTGTTGCCCAGGCTAGAGTGCCATGGCATTAGCCTAGCTCACAGCAACCTCAAACTCCTGGGCTCAAGCGATCCTTCTGCCTCAGCCTCCCAAGTAGCTGGGACTACAGGCATGCACCACCATGCCCGGCTAATTTTTTCTATATATTTTTAGTTGGCCAATTAATTTCTTTCTATTTATAGTAGAGACAGGGTCTCGCTCTTGTTCAGGCTGGTTTTGAACTCTTGACCTTGAACGATCCGCCTGCCTCGGCCTCCCAGAGAGCTAGGATTACAGGCCTAGTCTGTGAGCCACTGTACCCGGCCAAATAATATTATGACAACACTTTGTTAGAAAAAGGTCTTAAATTTTTAAAAATTATAATACATATATTCTCAGTCGTGGTGAAGAAAATAGTATGCATTAGCCAAAAGAGTGGATCTCTTAAAGAAATATTTAGCATTGGAGTTTCAAAGGCCTTTTCCCTGTGTGTTTGGGCCTCTGCCCTCCGACACTTACAAAGGGGCTACCAGGTGAGCCAGGGTTAACACGGACGACCCTCTTCCTGTTAGTAGTGGTCTATATTTAAAATGGCAGAAAGACTGTCATGTTCCACGTCCTTTTATCTTGAGTGTCTTTGTTTAATACACCCTTTAACCACTTCAGTACCAGCGTCGACTATAGTCAGTAGCCACAGATGAGCACGCACAGCGACTTCAGCTGACAGCCTTGATATGAAGGCGCACAGCCCAGCGACGACCTTAGCGACAGCCCAAAGCGTTTATTTTTACAGCTTTTATCTTTGCAGTTGCAGTGTGTACGTCCAGCTAATAAGTTATTATGAATCTGTGACCTTTTAACAAGTCCTTAGTAGGAGTTATTATAGTTATTTTCCTAAAGCTGCCTGTAAAGCAAAACACTCTTTCAGTGCGTTAGGGCTTTCCTCATCACGCAAGAGCAAAACGGACTCGTCGTCGTCAACGCACAGCACAGACTGCCGTGAGGACTGTGAGTGCGGCTGTGGCACCCCAGTGGTTAATACAGAAGGAACTACAATACTGGCACTTGCAGTTGTGTAGGTATGAACTAGCTGGCAGAGCAGGCAAATCCACTGACTGTGTGGAACCTGGACAGACTAATCTGTCGTCCAGAGTAACAGTCGGCAAGCATTCGTACTTATTGGCACTGGGGAAAATGGTTACTTCTTAGCAAGGCTGAAATCAGTTAAAAGAATAAAAATAAAGTTACTAGTGTTGGGGGGGGATAAATGATGAGACATTACTTAACCACTGGGGTGCGGCGCTCACCGGCCGCGACACCTCGCCCACAGCCGCACTCGCAGTCCGCAGGGCAGTGTGTGCTGTGCGTTGACAACGGATCCGTTTTGCTCTTGTGTGCTGAGGAAAGCTTGAAAGCACTGAAAGCTCGTTTTACTTTACAGGCAGCTTTACTTGTAATGTCAATCAGAATAGGTAACATATACATATATATTTTAATTACGTTATTTTTAAATGTTCACAATTTTATTTTGATACATGAAAAATTAGAAATGTCATATCACGGCTGTCGGCTAAAGTCGACGCTCGGCTGTGCGCGTTCATCTGTGGCTGTCGGCTACAGTCGACGCTTGTACCGAAGTTCAGTGGGTTCAGTGCATGTTATACAGGTGATGGACATCCTAAATGCCCTGATTTAACCACTATGCAATCTATGCATGTAACAAAATTGCACCTGCATGCTATATATTTATACAACAAATAAAAATAAAGTTATATTTTTTTGTATACCTGAGTCATGACTGTAAATTTCTTTCTTTCTTTCTTTTTTTTTTTTTTTGAGACAGAGTCTCACTTTGTTGCCCAGGCTAGAGTGAGTGCCATGGCGTCAGCCTAGCTCACAGCAACCTCAATCTCCTAGGCTCAAGCGATCCTCCTGCCTCAGCCTCCCGAGTAGCTGGGACTACAGGCATGTGCCACCATGCCCGGCGAATTTTTTTCTATATATTTTTAGTTGGTCAATTAGTTTCTTTCGATTTTTTTTTAGTAGAGACGGGGTCTGGCTCAGGCTGGTTTCAAACTCCTGACCTTGAGCAATCCGCCCGCCTCGGCCTCCCAGAGTGCTAGGATTACAGGCGTGAGCCACCGCGCCCGGCCATGACAGTAAATTTCAAATGTGCTACAATAGGAGAAGGATGTCTTTCTTTTGCCCACTATTTTTCTTGGTCATGTACAATAATTTGCATTCGCTAAAGTTATTTCTTATGGGAATTATGACTGAGAGCTGTTTTCTCATCATCAGTAACAGCTTAGAATTCATATCCTCACACTTTCTTGGTGTTGTTTTCCCTAATATTTGCTTATACTCTAGTACATTTGCTAATGTTCTGATCAATTATAGAGCTTCATGACACCTTCTTGAAGTTTGTCTCCTATTCTTTGGCACTTCATCTAATGTCATCTCTAAACTCACTTAATTTTGTACCTCTTCTCCAAGATTTAGAAAAATAATAAATATATCTGCATTGATTCCTAGGAAACCATATTGAAACTTCTCTGTCTAAAGAAATGTCCAGTCATCCCATCCTTTCAGCCTGCATTTGCTGTCTCTTAATTTGAGTCAGATACCTTCAAAATTTAACTCTTAGAGTTTGTCATTTCCTCAAAAAGTTAAACATAAAATTAGCACATGACCTAGCAATCCTATGCCTAACTATATTCTCAAAAGAATTGAAAATAGGTGCTAAATGCTTATAAACAAATATTCATAACAGAACTATTTACAATAGCCAAAAGGTAAAAGTAACCCAAATGTCCATCAGTGGATAGATAAATGGATAATTTGTGGTGTATGCACAAGGCGGAATGGCATTATCCGGCCATAAAAGAGAATGAAGTACTGATACATGCCACAGTGTGGAAGAAACTTAAAAGCATCGTGCGAAGTAAATGAAGCCAGACACAAAAGCTCACATATTGTATGATCCCATTTATACAAAATATCCAGAACAGATAAATCCACAGAAAACTTGTAGTTGCCAAGAGACAGGGGTATGGAGGAATGGGGAGTAACTGCTTAAGAGGTGTGGAGTGATGAAAATGTTCTGTGTCTAGAGTGAGGTGGTGGTTGCCTAACACTGTGAATGTACTAAATGCCACTGGATTGTTCACATTAAAACGGTTAATTTTGGCCGGGCGCGGTGGCTCACGCCTGTAATCCTAGCACTCTGGGAGGCCGAGGCGGGCGGATTGCTCAAGGCCAGGAGTTCAAAACCAGCCTGAGCAAGAGTGAGATCCCGTCTCTACTATAAATAGAAAGAAATTAATTGGCCAATAATATATATAGAAAAAATTAGCCAGGCATGGTGGCGCATGCCTATAGTCCCAGCTACTCGGGAGGCTGAGGCAGGAGGATCGCTTGAGCCCAGGAGTTTGAGGTTGCTGTGAGCTAGGCTGATGCCATGGCACTCACTCTAGCCTGGGCGACAAAGCGAGACTTTGTCTCAAAGAAACAAAACAAAACAAAAACGGTTAATTTTATGTTATGTGAATTTCACCTTTAAAAATCTCTCTGCATAGCACCTTTTCTGGTTCTAAAAAAAAAGTAAAATAAAAAAATGAAAATCTCTCTGCAGGATTTAACTGTGTCTCAAAGATGTTCTTTATAACTCTAAGAAAGAATATTCATTTCTGAGGTAATCATGAGGGAAGGCCCAAAATAGAAAGGGTATTAAATACTTGGCTGAATAATGACCAAGACCCTCATGAGGACATGGAACCACATCTCTGACTGTTCAATAACAATTACGGTAGTCCCTGTTATCTGTAGGGAGTACATTCCAGGACTCCCAGTGGGTGCCTGAAACTGTCAATAGTACCAAACCCTATATACACTATGTATTTTCCTATATAAACAGATCTATAATAATATTTAATTTATAAATTAAGCACAGTAGGAGATTAACACAATAACCAATAATAAAATAGAATAATTATGACAACATATTGTTCACAATTTCATGGATAGAAGACTTACTCTTACTATCTTAGCAACCTCAGCATATGATATTTTTTCTTTTCTTATTAAGTCAAGAAATTTCACCTTTCCACTTAAAGGAAGCATTTTACAGCGTCTCTTTGGCATATCCAAATTGCCAGCATTACTACTCTTGCACTCTGGGCCATTATGAAGTAAAATAAGGGTTCCTTTAACATAAGCACTGCAATACTGTGACAGTTGATCTGATAACCAATACAGCGTGGATCGCTGGGCCAAAGCACAATTCACGTCCAGGGCAGATGGAGGTCAGCAAGAGATTTCATCATGCTACTCAGAACAGCATGAAATTTAAAATTTATGAATTGTTTATGCCTGGAATTTTCCATTTGATATTTTCAGGCCATGGTTGACCACGGGTAACTGAAACATGCAAATTGCAGGAAGGAGAAGGAGGGACCACTGTCTTAAGAGAGAGAACTAAGGGGTATAAAAAATTGGAAAGGAAAAGGAAAAATCATCATTATTTGTAAATGATAATTGTTCAACTGGAAAACTTAAGGGAACCAATTTTAAAACTACTGTAAATATTAAGTGACTTTTAGTCGGGTGACTGAATACAAAATTAATATTCAGGAATCAACAGATTAATGGAAAAGAGTCTTATTTACAATAGTAAGCAAAAAGATAAAATTTCTAGGAATGAGTTTAACGAGAAATGTGCTATTTGCTGACTGACATAAAAGAAGACTTGAACAAATGAAAAGGGACACCTATTGTGTTTTCTGGGTTTGATTTTTTTCCAAAAATAATAATTCTCAGTATTTCGGTGAGGATTTGAAGGAAAAGGCATTTGGCAAAGCATAGTAAAAAGTGATTTGGTATATACCTCGCTAAGGTCAGGTTATTAGTATGTGTCAGTGGGTAAACCATAATGCTACATTTTGCATAATCAGGAGGAGAATAATAAGAATATATAATGGTATTTGTTTTTATTTGCATAAGGAAGCTTAGGAAGTCTTCACAATAAAATGGTAGGTAGGTAAGGGGTGGTTAGGAATGGGTATAGAGGGACCAAAAAGAAACCCTTTAAGAACTAATAAATGAATTTGAAAAATCTGTCAATTTAAGGAATGATAAATATTTTTTGATACTATATTTAATCAATAACGTTTGATATGTAAAACCAGCCATTGTAATCTCCAGCACTGTTAGAGAGGTTGCATATCGCAAGACCAGAAGGTTTTAGCTTCACCTTTTCAGTCACACTCAGGAGATAGAGTGTGGACTCAACATTCCTGGCGTTCAGAAAGGTTGCTGAGCAGAGAAGGCAGCACCTGTACAACGATGGCATCACAGACACCTATGACACCTGAGGGAGATTCTGATGGCTCCAGTCGCTGCACAGCATGTGTCTTAGTCATGCAGGGTGACAAAGGTTGGCATGTCATGAGTCACATTACATTGGGGAAGCCATGGAGTCTAGGGCACCACAGCCTAAATACCTTTCCAGTCACCTGGCATCTGGGGATGGGCCTAATTCCCACTCCTTAGTGAACCTGCCATCTTCAATGACCAGTGAGCCATAAAGCAGTCCTGACACTCAGGGACAGTGGGCCTGGACTGTCGTTCTTGGATCAGCAGTCAGTCCACGGCAACTGCAGCAAGACCCTCATTTTTCTCCAGTGGGTGCAACATCCCACTGGCTAATGTAAGAAGCTCGACTAAGGGTCAAACTTTCCTCAAGGGTTCCTGAGGAAAAGGTCCACAGACCAACTGTCAACACTTTCCTTCCAGACAGTTCTCAGCGCACTCCGAAGTCTTCCTCGCCACCGGACTGCCCGTGTGCCCAGTGTGGCGTGACGGCACAGCCAATAACTTCTTGAGACTTGAGCAAACGGCTGAGGGAAATGCCAATCGATAATATAGATGAGAAATGTTTTCCAGCTCCCTGATCAATCAATAATGAAGCAAAACGGAAACAAGGAGCAAAATGAAACAAATATTAAGGTACAGGAGGCACGTTGCCCTTTATTATTGATGCTCGACTGGTGGCCAGTCACGAGGCCCTCACATGGCTCCGTGGTCAGCGGTGATTATTTTATTTACTGTCTCTGACAATTCCCTTACAATAATATTGAGGATTTGGGTTTTCCATTTTCCTAATTATTCTTTCTGAGGCTAAAGCCAAGCATATTTAGACTCTGCTTTTCTTTGAAGGTTTGGATCGGCACTTTCTCCTTCTGAAGCAGCCAGTCTTGAAAGCTGTAACTGCACACACCTCCAGTTGTTTTCCTGAAGCATGTTTTTCTCTGTGTCTCCCTTTAGCATATCTCCTCTGAATTTTATTTTTGTACTCTAGGCCTATAGCATCATCCTGTTGTGGGTTGAATTGTCTCCCCCCAAAAGGTAGGTTCAAGTCCTAAACCCTAATACATATGGTTGTGACCTTCTTTGAAAATAGGGTCCTTGCAGTTGTAATCAAATTAAAATGAGGTCATACTGGAATAGGATGGGCCTTAAGCCCTATGACCAGTATTCTTATAAGGAGAAAGAGTTTTGTGGGTTTTAGGGGTTTTTATTGTTTTTGTTTTGGCATGATCATAGCTCACTGCAGCCTCGAACTCCTAGGTTCAAGCGATCCTCCCATCTCATCCTCCCAAAGTGCTGGGATTACAGGCATGAGCCATGGTGCCTGGACAGCAAAGGACATCTGAAGACAGACACCCAGAGGGAAGCCAGCCATGCAAAAACAGGCAGAAATTGGAAAGATGCAGCTATACGCCAGGAAAGACCAAGGATTGCCAGCAACACCAGCTAGGAAGAGACAAAAGAAGGATTCTTCCTCCCTTAAGGCCTTCAGACTTCCGGATCCCCAGGACCCCCAGGACCGTGAGAAAATAAATTTGTATTATTTTAAGCTACTTGGTGGGTGGTAATTTGTTATGGAAGCCCCAGGAAACTCATACACATTCTTTGCCCTAGCATGTTTAAATTAAACATGTCAGACAGAAATTACATGAATGATTTAGTGGGTTATCTTTGTAAGAAGCATACTTAATCAGAACGAGTCGAACCAATTACCTAACAAGTCCATCAAGTACATTTCTTACTAACATTGTGTTCAAATGCAATAAAAGTGTGATTGCTAGAACCGTTAAGAACTCACATTAGTCCTTTACAGCAAGAAAAGGCAAATGGGAAGAAACCAGTTAAATTTTCTTTTCTGATACGTGAGATGTTATCAGTTTAAATTTGGTAACAGAAACCTTTCCTTATAGGAGTTTCCTTGCTCTGGCTGCAAGGAAAATCAGTAAAGAAGCTGTTAGTTAACAAGTGAGCATGCATATAAATTGAGCTCAAACAGAGTGGAATTACAAAGTTTGGAAAGTGGTTTGCTCACGTATCTCCCAAGGTTGGTTCAGGAAACTAGCAGCTGCTACTTCCATATCATTGGCCTTCCTTCCTTTTAGAATGCCATGGCAATGTTTTGAGAATCGAAGAATGGAGTGATGGCTGTCCAAAAGTCAGAGAAATCAGCTATGAGACCAGAGAGACTAGAAAACTGAACAAGTAACAGGCGTTTACTGACTCAGGGAGATGATTGCCTGAGAGGGAAGAAAACTGATACCTGAGACATAAGGGGTTTAGTAATGTGACTGCTAAAATAGGAAAAACTAAAATGAATCATTCATAAATTTCTGAAATGAAGTTAAAAGAACCTTATACTGTGAAAAAGAATGAAAAATTCGCCAAATATTTCAAGTCAGGTGAATACGTGACATAGGAGAAAATCTAGGTGACTTTGGGTTTGGCGGTAAGTTTTTCTATGTATTTTTGTTTTTTTAAAAATATGGGACGCTTCATGAATTTGGGTGTCATCCTTGTGCAGGGGCCATGCTAATCTTCTCTGTATCGTTCCAATTTTAGTATATGTGCTGCCGAAGCGAGCACTGGTGGTAAGTTTTTAGATACAACACCGAAAGCATGATCCATAAAAGAAAAGATAGATTAGTTGGACTTCATTAAAACTGAAAACATCTGCTCTGAGAAAGACATTGTTAGGAGAATGAAAAGACAAGTCACAGACTTGGAGAAAATATTTGTAAACACATATCTGATAAAGAACATGTATCTAAAATATATAAAGGACTCTTTAATACTGAACAATAAGAAAATTAACAACCCAATTAAAAAATGAGCAAAAGATCTGAACAGAAACCTCACCAAAGAAGATATACAGATGGCAATTAAGCATGAAAAATGATGCAGAGCCTTTAGAAGACAGTTCGGCAATTTCTTACGAGATTAAACAAAGGCTTACCATATAATCCAGCAATTGTACTCTTATTTACCCAAATAAGTTAAAAAAAAAAACCTATGTGTACTAAAAAACCTGTGCATAAATGTTTATAGCAGCTTTATGCATGATTGCCCCAAACTGGAAGCAGCCAAGATGTCCTTCAACAGATGAAAGGGTAAACCAACTGTAGGGCATCCATACAATGGAATGTTATTCAGTGTCAAAAAGAAATAAGCTATCAAGACCCAAAAAGAGATGAGGTGGCTCTGTGGCTAAATGGATAGCACATTGACTTCTAGTGACGAAAGACCCAAAAAGATATTAAGAAAGTTTAAATGCATTATGTTAAATGAAACAAAACTATGAAAAGGCTACATACTATATGATTCTAACTATATGCTATTCTGGAAAAGGCAAAACTATAGAAACAGTAAAAAGATCAATGGTTTCCATGATTTCAAGGGGAGAGAAGGATGACTAGATGGAGCACAGGGGAATTTTAGGGTGGCAAAATTATTCTGTATGATCCTGCAATGGTGGGTACATGATATTATGCATTTGTCAAAACCCATAGAACTGTACGACACAAAGAATGAATCCTAATGTAAACTATGAACTTTTGTTAATAATAAAGTATCAATATTGGTTCATATATTGTAAGAAGTGTACCACACCAATACAATGTGCTTATAATAGGGGAAACTGTGTGGGTAGGAGGATGGGGGGATAGGGGATAGGGAACTCTCTGTACTTTCTGCTCAATTTTTCTGTAGACCTAAAACTTCTCTAAAAAATAAAGTCTATTTAAAAAAATTATTATCGTACATATCATGTTCTTTGACACAATACAATCGAATTAGAAATGAATAACAAAAGTATAAATTTTAAATCTTAAATGTTTGGAGATGTAAAAGATGATTATAAATAATTTATGGACACCCCAAATCATGATGAAGATTTGAATGAAATGTTTAATACTAAGCAATAATTAATGTGTCACATATTAACTCTTATGGGATGAGCTTAAAAGTGAATTCATGGCTTTTAATTTATATATTAGAAAAGGAGAAACACTGAAAATTAATGAGCTAAGCATCCAACTTAAGAAGTTAGCAAAAGGACAGTAGAATAAATCTTAAAAAAAGAACTAAAGCTAAGAGCACAAACTACTGGTAATAAAAAGAAGAAAACAAAAAATAAATATATAGTAGAAAGAATCAACAAAGCTAAAAGTTAGTTCTCCAAAAAGACTAATAAAATTGAAAAGCTCTGGCAAAGCTTGACTGAAATTGATTGACTGAAAGACAAAGAGAAACTCCCTAGAGCAACATTAGGAAAGAAAAAGAGAGACTTACCTAGAGCTAGAGCTGAGATTTAAAAAATTCTAAGAGAAAACTATGAAAATCTTTATGTTGATATATCAAAATTTTAGATCATAGACACACGCACACACTCTGTGGACACTGAGGGACATCTGTATATATATACACATAGTGATTCCTTGGTATCCGCAGAGGATTGGTTCCAGGACCCCTGTGGACGCCAAACTCTGTGGATTCTCAAGTCCCTTAGATAAAATTGTACAGTACTTGCATATGGTCTACACACATCCTCCTGTACACTTTAAATCATCTCTAGATTATTTATAATACATAATATCATATAAATGCCATATAAATAGGTATTATACTGTATTTTTAAATATAGCATACTATATTTAAAATATTGTTATACTGCATTTTTAAAATTTGTATTATTTTTTATTGCTGTATCATTATTTTTTGTTGTTGTTGAATGTTTTTGATCTCAGTTGGTTGAATCTGCAGGTGTGGAGCCCATGGATACAGAGGGCCAACTGTATATACGGTTTGGATCATGATATATTTCAACATATAAGTTTAGTCTCTTCTGAGATAAAAGAAGACTTGAGGCTGGGCGCGGTGGCTCACGCCTGTAATCCTAGCACTCTGGGAGGCCGAGGCGGGTGGATTGCTCCACGTCAGGAGTTTGAAACCAACCTGAGCAAGAGCAAGACCCCATCTCTACTAGAAATAGAAAGAAATTAATTGGCCAACTAAAAATATATATAAAAAAAATTAGCCGGGCATGGTGGTGCATGCCTGTAGTCCTAGCTACTCGGGAGGCTGAGGCAGGAGGATTGCTTGAGCCCAGGAGATTGAGGTTGCTGTGAGCTAGGCTGACGCCACAGCACTCACTCTAGCCTGGGCAATAAAGGCTAGACTCTGTCTCAAAAAAACAAAAAAAGAAGACTTGAATCTTCTTTAAGTCAAAAAACATACCATGTGCCAGGGAAAATTGATTCAAACATAACCCAGTAAAATTATTGGACAAAGGATCTTTATCTGCTATCTGAATTAATTGTAGTTCTCTTAGTGTATGGATGTGAAAAATATGATTATTGAAGAGACAAATGGATAGTATCTGTCAATTAGTTTTGGTAAATTGCAGTTTTGTAGGAAATTACATGTATATGTACACATATACAGTGGGCCCTCCATATCCCTGGGTTCAACCAACTATCTCTACTTTTATGTAACACTGTATTGGGCTGTTTTGAATTGATGTTCAGCGAATACAATCAGGACAGTGCTCCCCAACCCTCCTCCCAAGGTAATTTCTCCCTGAGGGGTTGGGATGAAGACCTGACTTGAGGGCTCTCTGTCTTAGTGTGTTTGTCCTTCCCAATCACACCCTCCCCTCCCCCTCTCTGTTTCTCTCTCATACATACACACACACAGACACGCACACACCCTTTAGTTCATTACTGTGATACAGACTAGGGTGTGACCTCTGCCTTTCCACAGTGTTCATTATTGGACAGAAAACCCAGGGGATATGAGTTCACAGACCAAACTAAGAGACACTGCAGGAGCACAATCACTTCAAAAGAAAAAAAAAATGCCACCATATGACAGATACCATCAGAAGGAATGTGTTAGAACTTATGAACCAAGAGTTTAGAATAAGCTAATAAATAATAGGTTATTAAATATGAAATGTCCAATTTCCTTAAGTAGTAAGCTTGACAGTTGATATCTCTGACATTTCTTGTTTTATTTTTGTTGTGACGATACATCCTCAGTCTTTCAAATGCACATTTTGGCTTGTGATTATCTTTCCAATTTTTTTAGAGCAATTTTTGTGAAACCATGGATAAGTCAAAGATTCATGTTATTTTTGAATACGGGTTCTTTTGTCAAACTAGTGCAGTGCAGACAGCTCGAAATTTCAATGAAGTGTTTGGGAAGGGTGTGGCTAATGAACACACAGTACATCAATGATTTGAGAAGTTCCATTCTGGTGATTTTAATCTTGAAAATGAGCCACATGGGTGATCTGAGTCTAAGTTGGATAACAATGAGATGAAAGCTGTAGTAGAAGAGAATCCATCTCAACCTACGTGTGGATTAGCAGCAAGGTTTGACATTACTATTCCAACAATATTGGACCCTTTGAAAAAAACTGCCAAGGTACAGAAGCTGGATAGGTGGGTTCTGCTTGAATTAAATGAGCGTCAGAAGAGAAATCATCTCAAAACTTGTCTTTCTTTGCTGCCACGACATAAAGGTGAACCATTTCTACACTGTATTATTACATGTCATGAAAAATGGATTCTTTTTGACAATCACAAACATTCTTCACAATGGTTGGATGAAGATGAAGTGACACAACAGTCCAAAATCAAATATTAATTAAAAAAAGCTAATGGCTGTTCACACAAGCTGTTCATCCACTACAGCTTCATGAAACCTGGTCAATCAATTGCAGATGTCTACAACCAGTTGGACAAAATGATGAGGACACTTGTGATTAAGCAGCCAAGATTGGTCAATAGAGACAGGCCAATCCTCTTGCAAGATAGCACTTGACCACTTGTTACACAAACAATGCTGCTCAAACTACAGCAGCTGGACTTGGAAACTCTCTGTCATCCACCATATTCACCAGACCTTGCACCAACTGGCTCCCTCTTCCCCCAGTCTTTGGACCACTTCTTGCAAGGAAAAGTATTTAATTCTCAACAATTTGTAGAAAACACCTTTCACAATTTCATTGCCAGTTTCTCTTGAAATAGCTAAGGGAGGATATTAGCAATATGAAAAGTAGAAGAATGAGATCAATATATAGTGCACATATTTAACAATGCATTTTGAAGCTGTTACTAGGCACATACACATTTATGATTGCTATGTCTTCCTGATGAAAACTCTTTTGTCTTATGAACATTCCCATTTATCTCCAGTAACTTCTAGACCTGAAATCTTTCTTGTTGGATTTACTCTAGCCACACAAGCTATCTCATGCTTACTGTTTTCACAGTGTATAATTTTTCATCCTTTTACTTTCAATCTTTCTGTGCCTTTTTGCTTAAATTGCTTCTCATGGAAACAGCATATGGTGTGTCTTATTTTTATATCCTTTCTGGTTATCTCTGCCCTTAATTTGAAGTGCTTAGGTCGTTCACATTTAAGGTGACTATTAAGGAGTGGATTTAGGTTTATTATTTTCTATTTGTTCTGTAACAGAGTAGTCGCCCTTCCTCCCATAGATATGGAAGCACAAAATTGAGAGTGGGGAATATGTAACAGAGGGAGTGGCCTGGGGAAAAATAGCATAAGATGATTTTTGTCTCTTTAAAACTTCTCCCACTCTTTTTAGGAACTGAGGCCTGCGTCCCTGCTTCAGGGACAGGTGGTCAGGAAGGGCAGGAGAATGTCTTTTGTTCTTAGTGTTACAGGAGATGGCTCAGCTGCACTATCAGCTCCATCCCCCAGTGGCTAGCCTGCAGGGGTCTGGATGGGCCTCCCAGGCAGGCAGAGGACACAGGCTTTGTCTTCAGCAGGGATGGGATGATTAGAATCATTAACAACAATAGCCAGGAACTGAGGGAACTCTCTTGAAAAGTTCTGTATTTATGCTTATGGACAGGAATTTAGATTTTGAAATGATAGAGTCCGCCATTTTCCCCTTTTGCTGGTAAGGTAATAAACTTCTCTTTCTTTCTCCTCAACCACTTGTCCTGGTTCTTCTGAGGTGGCCTTGTGGACAAGTGCTGAGCTTTCGGTAACAATGCCACTTACTTTTCTCCTTTCTTGCCTTCATTTAGGTTAATTAAATATTTTAATCATTCTCTTTTAATTCTTGTTTTATATTATTTCATGGTGGTTGCTATAGGGGTTATAATATGCCTCCTAAACTTATGATAGTCTGCTTAGGTTTAATATTGTGACAGATGACATAAAATATCAGAATCTTGCAAGGGTACAGTTCCATTTATCCCAACCTATTTTTTATGCTATTATTTTCATATATATTACATAAATATATGTTATAAACTCCATAATGTAGTAGCATATTCTTCAAATATGCATCTACCTTTTAAAGAAATTATAAGAATATATATCTATATAATTTTATAGAAATTTATATTTTTATAGAAATGTATACATAAATATAGATATATTTCCAAATTTACCCACATTGTACTATTTCCAATGTTCTGAATTCCTTCCTATAGATTTGAATGTCCCTTTGTTGGCATTTCCTCTCCAAGAACTAGCTTTAACATATCTTGTAGTGCATATCCACTAGCAATAACTTTTCTAGTTTTTTCTTTATCTGAAAATATCTCCACTTCATCTTTATTTTTGAAGAATATTTTTACTCTATATACAATTCTGGCCTTAAAGGGTTTTACTTTTTTTTTTTTTTTTTTTGAGACAGAGTCTCACTTTGTTGCCCAGGCTAGAGTGAGTGCCATGGCGTCAGCCTAGCTCACAGCAACCTCAGACTCCTGGGCTCAAGCGATCCTCCTGCCTCAGCCTCCCGAGTAGCTGGGACTACAGGTATGTGCCACCATGCCCGGCTAATTTTTTCTCTATATATTAGTTGGCCAATTAATTTCTTTCTATTTATAGTAGAGATGGGGTCTCGCTCTTGCTCAGGCTGGTCGTGAACTCCTGAGCTCAAACGATCCGCCCACCTCGGCCTCCCAGAGAGCTAGGATTACAGGCGTGAGCCACCGCGCCCGGCCGGGTTTTACTTTTAACACATTAAAAAGAGCATTCCATTGTCTTCTGGCCTCCATTATTTCTGATGAGAAGTCAACTGATTTTTCTACCACTGATTCCCTGTATGTACTGTGTTGTTTCTCTTGGTCACTTTCTAGATTTTCTAATTTTTAGTGGTTTAATTATGATGTGTTTCAGGAGTTTTCTTTGTATTTATTAAGTTGTTGTTGGTTTGTCGAACTTGGATCTGTAAGTTTATATTTATCTTCAAGCTTGTCAAATTTTTGGCCATTATTTCTTTAAATAATTTTCCTGTCTCATTGGTTATCTTTTCTCCTTCTAGGAATTGAATTATGCCTGTGTTAGATGATTTTATATTATCCTACAAGTCACTGAAGCTTTGCTTATTTTTTCAAATTTTTTTTTCTGCCTGTTCTTCAGATTGTTATAAATTTTATTGATTTTTTTTCAAGTTCAGTCTTTCTTCTTCTATCTTAAATATTCTGTTAAGCCTATCTATTGAGTTTTTAACTTCAGATATTGTGTTTTTTAATTCTAGAATTGCCATTTTTTAATAGTTTGTAGTTTTTCATTGAAACTGCCCATCTGTTCCTTCATTATGAATATATTAATATTTTCTAAGTCCTTGAACATATTTTTATGCTCTGAAATCTTTATCTACTAATTCCAATATATGAGATACTTCAGGATTGATTTCCACTGCTTTTCTTTTGACTGTGAATCACATTTCCCTGCTTATTTTCAAGTTTAGAATCAGATTTTTTTTATACTAAGCATTGTAGATGATACAATGTAGAGAATCTAGATTCTGTTATCTTTCTCTAAAGAGTATTTCTTCCCAGGCTGTTAACTTGGCAGACATAAAATTCCAAATTCTGTGTCCCATGGGATGGACAACAGCTAAAATTTCTGCTCAGTTCTTTCACCTTCCAGTAGTTTTTGTTTTTGTTTTTTTCATGCTTGTTTTCTGCTGGGTTCCTTGGAGGTCTCCCTACCCATGCACAGGTCAGCAGTCAGCCAAGGATTTGGTCAGATTTTACATGCACTTTTAAGAAGGCTCTGTGGCTTTTCACTTTCTTAGTTTTCACTTTCTTAGATTTTCTTTCTAAATCCCATCTCTGACTTGTCAAACCAGTAAGCCTAGAAGCTTTATGCTTGAATTCTGGCCATCCTATGCTACCAGATCTGGAAAGTACCCTCAAGCAAATCTTCCCCACTTCACTTCCCTTCTTTCAGTGGTTGACTTTCCCATAGTTTCTGCTTGTTTTTGTTCTCTCCAATGCCTTCAAATAGTTGTGTTTTTTGTTTTGTCCAGAGTCTGTAATTATTATAATATAATACAAGCTACTCCACCACTATTGGAAGCAGACCTCCAACTTTTGTTTTAAAACACTCAAGTGAAGATGTTGACTTGTCTGAAAATTTAATGAGAAGATCTCAGGTAGAGACATACATTTGGTATTCATCAACAATAGATGGTATGTAAAGCCATGGGAATAGAAGAGGCCACTAAGAGGGGAGCATGAACAGAAAAGGGAACCAAAGACAGATTCATGGGGACTCTACCATTAGGACCAGGATGAGAAGAGGAGCTGGTAGAGGAGACTGAGAAGCAAAAACTATGAAGTAGGAGGAGGAAAACCTTGGAGGAATTTTTAAAAATTGTCAAAGATTCAGTTTCCATATCTGTGAAATGGGAACAATCATTACCTTGTAATTAGTGGGAAGATTAGAAATGATGTATTTTAAGTATCCAGAAGATATACCTAAAAAAAATATGCAACAAAAAGATAGCTTTACTATCCATGAATTATATTTATTGTATTTAGCTTTATTACTCCACGCAAAGAGAATGAAGAGTCCCCACATTTTTACCAGGGGCGGATGGCGTAGAGATGGAGAAGACAGAGAGGGTGGACAAGGAAGAAGCTGCACAAGAGAGGCAAGGGCCTTTGGGATGCTCATCCAAAGTGGACTCTAGATTGATCGGCGTCCACATGGGTAAGTGAAAACTGCCCCCCCACCCCCAGGATGCCAGGTGTTGGCATGGCTGACGGGTGCACTGTCCGGCTGTGGGCAGCTCCTCCAGGTCCTTTCAGGGATACGGACTCAAGCCACACAAAAGGAAGAAAACCTACAAATCAAGTCAAAAGGAAAAGCTTTTTATTAGTATTACTTTATCATATTATGTATTGGATTATACCCAAAGTATAAAACAAACACCCATGAGCCCATAGATATAAATTATTGTTTTTAAACTCTCATACAGAAATATTTCAAATAATTTATCTGGCTATTCCCTCCTCAAGGAAGTAGAGTGTAACTCCCCCTGCTTAAGGATGGACTGTGCTTAAGGACTTGTTTCCAAAGACTATAGGATGGAAAGGAGGAGAAAATAACTTTCCAGGAGAGAAATCTGGCAACCACCTCCTTAGCCCGACGATCAAGGTCGACATCACCAGTGCCAAGCCCTGTTGATGGGACATTCCCTCCATGTGGGTGATGAGAATGGCACTGTTCCCCTTTAGTCTTCATCCCCAAAACACACCACCACAGTCTGGGCATGAGGAAAACATCAAACAAACCCCAACTGAGGGACGTTTCACAAAATCCCTGACCAGTACTCCTCAAAACTGTCAAGATCATCAAAAACAAGGAAAGTCAGAGAAACTGTTTGTGGCCAAGAGGAGGAGCCTCAGGGCCGGGCGCGGTGGCTCAAGCCTGTAATCCTAGCTCTCTGGGAGGCCCAGGTGGGCGGATCATTTGAGCTCAGGAGTTTGAGACCAGCCTGAGCAAGAGTGAGACCCCATCTCTACTATAAATAGAAAGAAATTAATTGGCCAACTAATATATATAGAAAAAATTAGGCGGGCATGGTGGCACATGCCTGTAGTCCCAGCTACTTGGGAGGCTGAGGCAGCAGGATTGCTTGAGCCCAGGAGTTTGAGGTTGCTGTGAGCTAGGCTGATGCCACGGCACTCACTCTAGCCTGGGCAATAAAGTGAGACTCTGTCTCAAA
>VSMD01080926.1:0-12740 GCA_008750895.1 Mirza zaza | reverse complement strand
TGACACTGGGCATTGACTCTGCATTTTTAAAGCCATAGGGTTCAGTATCTCAGAGCCTCAGGTGATTCTCCTGGAGATTTCTAGCGCAGGCCTCGCCAACTTATTTTTCCCAAAAGTCGGTCCTAGAGCCTTTTACAGTAACCATTCTTTAAAGAATTATCTCCCCTTCCAACACAGTTACTTCCAAAAAGTTTGCCCCATTCACCAAGCTTTCAAGAATCGTTTTGTGAGGCCGGGCGCGGTGGCTCAAGCCTGTAATCCTAGCTCTCTGGGAGGCCCAGGTGGGCGGATCATTTGAGCTCAGGAGTTCCAGACCAGCCTGAGCAAGAGCGAGACCCCATCACTACTCTAAATAGAAAGAAATTAATTGGCCAACTAATATATATAGAAAAAATTGGCCGGGCATGGTGGCGCATGCCTGTAGTCCCAGCTACTTGGGAGGCTGAGGCAGCAGGATTGCTTGAGCCCAGGAGTTTGAGGTTGCTGTGAGCTAGGCTGACGCCACGGCACTCACTCTAGCCTGGGCAACAAACAGAGACTCTGTCTCAAAATAAATAAAAACAAATAAATAAATAAATAAAATGTACACAGATGCCCCTCAACTGACGGCGGGGCCACACCCCCATAAATCTGCCTTAGGTTAAAAATGCATTTACTAGCCCGACGGGCCCATCGTGAGGCTGAGCAGGGCGAGCCGGGGCGCCTGTGCCCTAGTGTGGGATCTGAGCTGAGCTCCAGGGCTGCTCCTTTGGTGCCGCTGGTGCCGTGCGCGGGAGCCCTGCCGAGCCGGCTGCCGCGGGGCAGCGAGTCCCGGGGTCGTGGTGTCTATCTCTGCCCGCACAGCCTCCCACCCCAGCGTCCCGCACCCCGAGGGACGGAGCCTAGGTGCCGGCTCCCGCTGTCCCCACCGGAGACAAAGGGCCCTGGGACCCCGCCCCGCGCACTGGCACACTGGCAGCCGCAGAGCCCACGCAGGAACAGTCTCCAGCTGTTGCTGAGCTCCCCTGCGGGTGGGGGGGCCGAGCCTTTCCTCCCCGACGTTCCTCCCCAGCTGCTGCGGGCCGGGCGGCTGGCGTGGCTATGGTGATGAGCTGCCTCCGGCGTGCCGCTCGGTGCCGACCGGGGGGCGTCGTGCCCCGGCTGCAGGAGCGAGTGCGTAGGGTCTCTGCCGCGAGCCAGCGCCTGGCGTCTTACTGAGGAGGTGGGTGCAGATCAGCGTGCCCGGTCGGAGGCGGGAGATGCCGACGCTCGCGTGTTTCTAAGTGAACGGTCTTCTTACTCGACGGGGGGCGTAACCTTAACACTTGTACCCCCACAGTATGCTAAAATTAAATTAAATAAATAAATTTTAAAAAATAATAATAAAAAAAAGTAAACGGTCTTTAGTGTGGCGACCGTGGCCACGGCCGGGCCTGAGTGGGAGGAGAGGCCGGGGCTGGGCCTGCAACTCACGGTGTCGGGAACCGACATAGTGAAGAGTGGACGTTGGCGCTGAGCGGGGCGGCTCACGCCTGTGATCCTAGCACTCTGGGAGGCCGAGGCGGGAGGATCTCTCTCAAGGTCAGGAGCTCGAAACCAGCCTCAGCAAGAGCGAGACCCCATCTCTACTATAAATAGAAATAAATTAATTGGTCAACTAATATATATAGAAAAAATTAGCTGGGCATGGTGGCGCATTCCTGTAGTCCCAGCTACTCGGGAGGCTGAGGCAGGATCGATTGAGCCCAGGAGTCTGAGGTTGCTGTGAGCGAGGCTGACGCCACGGCACTCTAGCCTGGGCAACAGAGTGAGACTCTGTCTCAAAAAATAAAAAATAAGTGGTCGTTGGCAGGGGAGACTGTTTTGGGCCGTGCTAGGGCAGAGAGCTCCCCAAGGAACTGTGGGACGGGTGCCAGCAGGGGCCTGGGACGCAGTGATGGGCGCAGGAGCCAAGTCCCCTAAAGGGGCCGGTGAGACTGGGCCATGCGGAGAGAGGGAGACCCTGGAGGCCCGAGACACCTGTGAGCCCGCTGTCTGAACCCCGTTCCTCCGTGTACCCGCTCTCCCGCCCATCCCGTGCCGATGGCCTCGAGGCCGTGCGCCTGGGTCTCTGGGGTCGGGAGGGTTCAGGGTTGAAGCCACAGGGGCCTGGGAGGCCCTGCTCCCAGAGCTCAGCTCCCAGGACGGTGGAGGACTGTGGGTTTCCTCTCTGTGTATTCCTTTGTTTTCCAGATTCTTCGCAGCGAGCACATGTAACTGTCGGGTAGAACAATGGGTGCTGTGTAAACGAGCGGACGCTCCCGGAGTGGTACACAGCGTGGCTGTCCCACCACCCTGTCCCCTCCTGGGTCAGCCCGGGGTCTGCAGAAGGGACTGCGTCTCCCACTGCGCGAGGACAGCTGCAGGGAACACGCGTGTGACAGCAATGAAGGGCACGTGTGTGCATGTGCATACTTTCAAAGGGAGTTTTTTTTTTTCTGATTCTAAAAATAATGGCATATTTGTTGTTTGTGATTCTTTTTTTGGTTTTTGTTTCTCATTTCTTTTTTTTTTTTTTTTGAGACAGAGTCTCACTTTGTTGCCCAGGCTAGAGTGAGTGCCGTGCTGTCAACCTAGCTCACGGCAACCTCAATCTCCTGGGCTCAAGAGATCCTCCTGCCTCAGCCTCCTGAGTAGCTGGGACTACAGGCATGCGCCACCATGCCCGGCTAATTTTTTCTATATATATTAGTTGGCCAATTAATTTCTTTCTATTTATAGTAGAGACGGGGTCTCGCTCTTGCTCAGGCTGGTTTTGAACTCCTGACCTCGAGCAATCCGCCCGCCTCGGCCTCCCAGAGTGCTAGGATGACAGGCGTGAGCTGCTGTGCCCGGCCCACATTTTGTTATTATTTGCGTCTGGTCCGTGGTCTGCCATCAGGGTGAGGCCAGCTGGGTCTCAGTCGTGGGGGGAAATGACATTCAGGCCCCGCTGGAAGACGTGGGTGGGCGGGAGGAGCCTGGGGTGCCGGCAGGGGAACTGAGGCAGGGCAGGCTGGGAGCACCGGGGCCCACACTCCAGAGTCGGTAGTGGGGGAGGAGTCCTGACCGCCTCCTGGGTCACGTCAGACCAGGCAACTCTAAGTGCACCCCAGCCCGGAGGCCCCGTGAGACCCACCCTGCTCCGCGGAGCTGCCACACCGCCCTGCGTTCCCGGGGGCTCGTTCTGAGACTCGTCTGGGTTCTGCGGCAGGCTGAGCTCCCGTGTTCACGGGTCACACAGAAGTGCTGCTGGGCGTGTCTGTCTGCTTCATGCATATGTTGTTTTTTGTTGTTTCTGTTTTTCTGAGACAGGGTCTTTTTTTTTTTTTTGAGACAGAGTCTCGCTTTGTTGCCCAGGCTAGAGTGAGTGCCGTGGCGTCAGCCTAGCTCACAGCAACCTCAGACTCCTGGGCTCAAGCAATCCTCCTACCTCAGCCTCCCACATAGCTGGGACTACAGGCACGCGCCACCATGCCCTAATTTTTTATATATATGTTAGTTGGCCAATTTAATTCTTTCTATTTTTAGTAGAGATGGGGTCTCGCTCAGGCTGGTTTCAAAGTCCCAACCTTGAGCAATCTGCCTGCCTCGGTCTCCCAGAGTGCTAGGATTACAGGCGTGAGCCACCGCGCCCGGCCTGAGACAGGGTCTTGCTCTGTTAGGCCTGGGCTGGAGTGCAGTGGCATGATCATAGCTCACAGCAACCTCGATCTCCTGGGCTCAAGCGATCCTCCTGCCTCAGCCTCCCGAGTAGCTGGGACTACAGGCATGCGCCAAGCATGCCTGGCTAGTTTTTCTATTTTTGGTAGAGACCGGGGGGGGGGGGGGGGGGGGGGGGGNGGGGCGGGGTGTGCCTCGCTCTTGCTCAGGCTGGTCTCAAACTCACGAGCGCAAGCGATCCACCCGCCTCGGCCTCCCAGAGTGCCGGGGTGACAGGCGTGAGCCACCGCGTGCCCGGCCTCATTCCTGCATCTTCTTTCTTCAGAGCTTAATGGACACTAATCCCTTTTATCATCTCACCATCTAAAATGAGCGGTGCCCATCGGAGCTGACGTTGGTGCACGTTGTTGACCTTATGGCTGCGCGGACTCCGCAGCGGGCTTCTCTAAGCAAGAGGGAAGCAGGGCGGAGCGGCAGCCGGCAGGCCGAGCGAGGCAGCGCCGTGGCAGGATGGAGCGCGGTGCCTCCGTCCCTGGCTCCTCTCCACGTGAGACTGTGGCCCAGCCAACCTGAGCCCGGGATCCTCCTCCTCCCAGTACAGGGAGAGGCGCTGCCAGGATCCCAGCTGGAGCCCGAGCCCGGCCAGCGTGCAGGTAGGCTGCTGCAGGCTCCTCTGCACCGGCCAGCCGGGCGCGGCCTGGCGCCGGGACGGCCTCTGTGTGTGGCGGCCGAGCGCCCGCGAGCGGTCCTGGCTCGAGGGCTCTGCCTAGAGACGGCTCCGGGAGATGGTCCCTCCCCCTGGATGCGGTCACCGCGTGGTAAATTCCATCTGAAAAATAAAAGCTGAGCTCTTTGCTGAGTCATAGAACCCTCGGAGCTGATTCGCAGGCGCTGGGCTGAGCCCCGGCCGAGCGGAGAGGGAGCCAGTCACACGCCGGCCGGCCAGATGGAAAGGGAGAGGGGAGAGCAGGAGCCGTGAGCGTTCGTTTCCCGGGTGCTGCAGAGGCTTTGCCGTCTCGGGCTGGGCTGCGTTTCCGCACAGGTCTGTTCCACTTGCGTTCTCCCCTGTATTTAGCACGCACGCGTGTGTAGCCGGGAAGTTCGCAGCTTGGAGAATGTGGCATCTTCAGTGTGCAGAGAATGTCACAGGGGAAGACGCCTAACGTGCCCCTTTCTGCGCTCGAGCTCGTGCACGCTTGGCAGGAGGGCTGGGGCCTGCCTCTCGGGGCAGGAGATTCGCCTTTAAAACAATCACGGGTGTTTATTTCATCGCGGATTTAAAGCCAGTGCTTGTTCACACGGCAGCCTTGGGGTGGGGTGGGGATGACAAGTTGTGGCTCTGCTTGGCCCTGGTGATGGTGGCCGTCCCTCCCGGCACCGGGGGAAGCTGCTCTGCACAGCCCGGGAGGCCTCCAGGGGCCGTCTCTCTCCTGGCTGAATGGGGGTAATCGATTGGATTTCTTTGCTTCTTGTTTTCTTTTTTAAGAATAAGTGAAGGCTGGGTGCAGTGACTCATGCACGTAATCCCAGCACTTTGGGAGGCTGAGGCAGGAGGATCACTTGAGGCCAGGAGTTTCAGACCAGCCCGGGCAGCATAGTGAGACCCCCGTCTCTACAAAAAAATAAGAAAAATTAGCTGGGTGTGGTGGTGCGTGCCTGTAGTCCCAGCTACTCAGGAAGCTGAGGCAGGAGGATGGCTGGAGGCCAAGAGTTCAAGGCCGAAGTTAACTATGATCACGCCACTGCACTCCAGCCTGGGGGACAGAGTGAGACCCAGTCTCAAAAAACAAAAGGATGGGTCAAACCGGGTGCAGTGGTTCCTGCCTGTAATCCCAGCTACTTGGGAGGCCAAGGTGGGAGGATTACCTGGGGCCAGGGGTTCAAGACCAGCCTGGGTGACATAGTGAGGATCCGTCTCACAAAACTAAACAAACCCAAAAGGATAGGTCGGGTTTATGCCCTGTCACCTGTCTGTCCTCACTACCTGTCTGCCCATCCGTTGGATGGTGTCTTCTCCTTGAAACTTAATCAAGCATCACAAATCACCTATCGACACCACTCCTCATGCCAGGAACTCAAGTATTTTGGGGAAACAACAACTCATTAAGAAACTTCCTTCGTAGTCCATTTCTGACAAAAGAAAAAAAAAAAAACTTCCATCACGTTTCTCTGAAAGAAGCCGTGACATTGCGCCTCGGTTTCTCTAGTTGTTCAGAGCAAGTCCGCTGCTGATTTGGGCTGGCAGGGCTGAGCACTTTGCCACGGTAACTCTGGCGATAGACAGCTTTGCTGATTCTCGTTGAGAGCGTGCAGGTGAGCTAAGGGTGCAAATGCCGTTGCCTTTGATTTCGTGCCTGGCTCCCGGCGTGGGAGGACTCCTCGAGGCACAGGTACTTCTCATTCGAAACCGAGGTCGCGGTTCCTGGTGCTCACAGAACTGGGCCCCCCACCTGGGCCTGCCTGGTTCCCTCCCCGGTGCCACAGGGAGTCCCGTTGGTGACTCCCAAGCCTGGGTCAGGCCCGGCCTCATCTCAGACCCTGCTCAGGACAGGGGACGCGCCAGGGTCGCTCCTTGCCTCAACCCGTCGGTGCATTTTCTTGAAAGAATAAAATCGCCTCCCTCCTTGAAAAAGAAAAAAAAAGAGAAACCGAGATCGGAGCTGCAGGTTTGAGAATATTCTCGGCAGACCGGGGCGCCGCCGCAGCTCCTGAGGGGCCGGGACAGGTACCGGGACCAGGCTGGGAGGTCCCAGGCTCCGCCCTGGCGGCACCGTGCGTGCGTGTGGGTCTCAGAAGACACGGTCTGTGTCCCGTGGAAGGCGGGGCGCCGCGCTCTCACTCTGGAGGCTGGGGGTGCGCAGGCACGCGTGTTTGTGCCTACGTCTCCTCTTCCCCGGTTCTCTGATGGCTGGCGAGCACGCCTGTCACACGCAAGGGCCACGCTACCACGGAGAACACAAGTCTCCTGTCACTGTCATAGGGCCCCCGGATCCCTCCGCTCCCCGTCTCTGGACGCCGGGTGGCCCCACTCCAGGGGCCGTGGGGAAGGAGGGGCGACTCCTCGGCCTGAGTGTGCGCGCCCTGCGGAAGTTCTCAGAAGGTTCTTCCTGACCTCGGGCTTCTGCACGCGGGGGATCCATTCAGGACAGACGCCACACCTGTGCCGTCCCAGCCTCCTCGGTTTCCGGACAGGTGAGCCAGGTGTGCTGAGGGGGCAGGTGGACTTTCCGTTCAGATCCCGACACGCCTGTGTTTAGCGCGGGGACTGCAGAGACCAGGACGCCAGCCGCCAAGACGAGGAGTCTTTTTATTTATTTTTATTGTTTTTTATTTTTTTGAGACAGAGTCTCACTCTGTTGCCCGGGCCAGAGTGCCGTGGCGTCAGCCTAGCTCACAGCAACCTCAAACTCCTGGGTTCAAGCGATCCTCCTGCCTCAGCCTCCCGAGTAGCTGGGACTACAGGCATGCACCACTGTGCCCGGCTAATTTTTCCTATATAGTTTTAGTTGGCCAATTAATTTCTTTCTATTCTTAGTAGAGACGGGATCTCTCTCTTGCTCAGGCTGGTTTCGAAGTCCTGACCTTGACCAATCCTCCCGCCTCCACCTCCCAGAGTGCTGGCATCACAGGTGTGAGCCACCATGACCGGCCTGGATGATGTGTCTTTCTGAAAAGCCTGTGTGGGTCCCCAGCCTTACTCCGTGAACCGCTGGGAGGCGTCTCCCCTGGGAACATGGCGCCGTTGGCCCTGCACCCCAGCGGAGCTTTGGGCGGGGAGAGGTGTGTGTCGGGCGCCGCAGACCGGAGCTGCTCCCGCCCTCTCCCCAAGCCCAGTCTGCCTGGGCCACCCTCCAGTGAGGGCTTGTGCACCCCACACGGGCCTGCCCTGCAGTCATGCAGGGGCCACGCATGTTCTCCTGCAGTGTGGCCCCGGAAGGTGGTGAGGCGCTGGGGCCACGCTCCCGTCACGCTGTCACCTCCCAGGACGTGGCGTCCACGCCATCCCTATGCAAGCAGGTGCGGCTGGCCAGGCGACGCGGGAAACCACACCTGCCACGCAGGGCACTGGTCTGAAAAAAAGAGCCTGGGCTCCAGGTGCAGCCAGAGTCCCACCTGGTGGCAGGAGTCCTCTGCCAGGTGACGGTCGGCTCAGCGGGAAGGGCGTGCGTGTTTGGGGCCGGGAGGCTCTGCGGCTGCGATGTCATGCTTCGAGCCGTGGTGCGAGGTCAGAGCAGCAGGACTCACCGGCTGTTGGCTGCGGGCCAGCGGGAGTCTGCCCAGCGGTGGCCTCGAGGGCCCGGGTTCATCTGCCTGGCCTGCGGGGGCGCCCAGCACCACCTGGACCAGAGGGAGGCCGGCTGCGGGCTGCCCCGGGAGGCAGGCGGGGACCTCGCCGCGTCCCCTCTGCCTGAGCGCGCGTCCGTGCCACGCCCCGAGGATGCTCTCCCCAGGTCCACGCCGCCCTGTCTCCTGTTGAGCCGGGAGACCCAGCGTCCCCCTGACGATGACGGGTGCGTGGTCAGAGCAGGGACTGGGAAGACGCCATCTGTGCCGAGGCCCTGCAAACGCCCTGCTCGGTGGGGTGACGCGTGTTTCGGTGGTGGGCTCACGTGTTTTTTTTTTTTTTTGAGACAGTCTCACTCTGTTGCCCAGGCTAGAGTGAGTGCCGTGACGTCAGCCTAGCTCACAGCAACCTCAGACTCCTGGGCTCAAGCGATCCTCCTGCCTCAGCCTCCTGAGTAGCTGGGACTACAGGCATGCGCCACCATGCCCGGCTAATTATATATATACACATATATAATTAATTTCTTTCTATTTATAGTAAAGACGGGGTCTCGCTCTTGCTCTTGCTTTTGCTCAGGCTGGTTTCGAACTCCTGACCTCGAGCGATCCTCCCGCCTCGGCCTCCTGAGTAGCTGGGACTACAGGCATGCGCCACCATGCCCGGCTAATTTTTTGTATATATTTTTTTAGTTGGTCAATTTCTTTCTATTTTTAGTAAAGACAGGTTCTCGCTCAGGCTGGTTTCGAACTCCCAACCTTGAGCAATCTGCCCGCCTTGGCCTCCCAGAGTGCTAAGATTACAGCTGTGAGCCACCACGCCCGGTACTCACGTGTGTTTCGGTGGCGGGCTCATGCGTGTTTCAGTGGTGGGGTTTTGGTGGCGGGCTCACATGCGTGTTTCCATGGCGGGCTCTCACGCGTGTTTCAGTGGTGGGGTTTCGGTGGCGGGCTCACGCGTGTTTCAGTGGTGGGCTCTCACGCGTGTTTCAGTGGTGGGGTTTTGGTGGCGGGCTCATACGTGTTTCACTGGTGGGGTTTCGGTGGTGGGGTCATGCGTGTTTCCATGGCGGGCTCTTGCGTGTTTCGGTGGTGGGGTCACGCGTGTTTCGGTGGCGGGCTCTAGTCAGGCGGCGGCGAGACTCGGAGCGTCCCTGAGGCTCTGAGCACATCCGAGCGGCCCCACACGACCGGGTCCGGCGTCCCCTGTGAGTGCAGGCCGTGGGCCCCCGCGGTGGCCAGGCGCCGCGTCCCGTGCGGGGTCTGACTGGCGGGTGCGCGGCGCCGCCAGGGCGGGAGGAAGAGCAGTCCCGCGGCAGGAGGACTGTGGCGGCGGTCACGCCCGGCTGCAAGGGCGGCAGCGCGGGGCGCCTTCCCGGCTGCGGCTGCGGCGGGCCCGCTCGGCAGCTGTCCTGCGGCTCCCGGCGAGAGGGCGCCGGGCTTCCCGCGCGCGCCCCAGCGTGGGCGCCCCGCCACGGGACGCGCGCGGGCCCCGGCTTCCCGGCCTCGGGAGGCCCCACCCGAGGGGGCGTCCTGCGGCCTCCCCGGCGCGCTGCACGGCCCGCGGGGCGGTGTGGCCGCACGTTGCGGGAGGGTCTGCGGGAAACGGCTCCACCCGGCAGACGGGGAGGCGCTCCTGCCGCGCGGCCTCGGCGCCGGCAACGGGTCTGCCCGGCGGGGAGGGAGGCCCGCGACGCCGTCCGTGCGTGCGTGCGTGCGTCCGTCTGTGCGTGCGTGCGTCCGTCCGAGAGCCGGCGGCCCGCCTGCCCCAGAACCACGGCCGCGGCTCTGTCTCAGCCTCGAGCGCTACGGAGCCACGGCGGCCCGGCACACCCCACGCGGCCCGCTGGCGCCATCCCTGCCGGCGTCAGGCCGCGGCGCCCGGCGGTGTCCCCGCCCGGACGCGCCGCTGCCAGACGACCCCGTCATCCCTCCGAAAGCGCCTGTTTCGCTCTGCCGCCCTTCAGCCCGCAAACCCGGAATCGCCGCGCATGACCAGGGCCGGAAACGCCCCCGCCTTCCTGCTGCCGTCTGTTTCCGCCTGGGCTCCTTGCGTGATCCTGATTGGGTAGTTTTTGAATCCCGCTGTGTGTGATTGGATGTTAAAGCTTGATGTTGATTGGATGTTACAGCTTGATGTTGATTGGATGTTACATTATATTGGATGTTACAGCTTGATGTTGATTGGATGTTACAGCTTGATGTTGATTGGACGTTAAAGCTTGTAGTTGATTGGACGCTTTTTGAGCCCTACCAGGGGTATAAAAGCAGGAGGAGAACAAGGAAAAGGGGGCAGAAGATGAGGAGGGAGCTGTAGCGCCAGGTGTGCTGAACCTGCTGGGGAGGGGTAAAGGCCGTTCTCACACGCTGCTCGGTTGTTTCCCCGGTGGAGAGGTGTAACACTAGCCGTGCACGTTGCAGCAACATTGTTTTAACATATCTGTGTCTATATTTAAAGTGGTTCCTTATAGATGGCGTAAGGATGATTCCTATCTTTTAAAAGAAGTTTAGTCTGGCCAGGTGCGGTGGCTCACACCTGTAATCCCAGCACTCTGGGAGGCCGAGGCGGGCGGATTGCTCGAGGTCAGGAGTTCGAGACCAGCCTGAGCAAGAGCGAGACCCCCGTCTCTACTATAAATAGAAAGTAATCAGCCAACTGAAAATATATAGAAAAAATGAGCCGGGCATGGTGGCGCACGCCTGTACTCGTAGCTATTTGGGAGGCTGAGGCAGGAGGACTGCTTAAGCCCAGGAGACTGAGGTTGCTGTGAGCGAGGCTGATGCCACGGCACTCTAGCCCAGGTGACAGAGGAAGACTCTGACTCAGAAAAAAAAAAGTTCGAAAACCTGCCTTTTACCTGTGTTGTTTAGCCATTTACGTTTAGTGCTCGGTGCCGTGGCCGTGATTGAACCCAGCTTTCTGCTGTCCCTTTGCCGTGGTGTGGTCTCTCCTCGCATCCCCTTGTTGCCGCCTTTGGGTTAAGCAGTTTTCATGACCCTCGTTACCTCTGCTCCTGGGCTTACTCATGCTTCTCCTCTTAATTTTCATTGCCTGCCTTACGGCTTTCAGTATCATCCATAGCTGTTCACAGCCCTCGGTGAAGAAATCACGCTAATCCACATGCTGTTAGTTGCTTCCGCTTCCTTCCTCCCATTGTTTGTGCTGTTGTTTTGCTTCCATGTGTGGTAAACCCTAAATACATTGTTACTAGGTTTTCTTCCTATTACTCAGCTTTTTTTTTTTTTGAGATAGGGTCTCACTGTGTTGCCCAGGCTGGAGTGCAGTGGCCAGATCACAGCTCACTGCAGCCTTGAATTCCTGGGCTCAGGCGACCCCTCCTGCCTCAGCCTCCCGAGTAGCTGGGACTACAGGTGCTCACCACCACGCCTGGCTCATTTTTAAATTTTTTGTAGAGACCGTGGGTCCCACCGTGTTGCCCAGGCTGGTCTCAAACTCCTGGGTTGGCGTAATCCTCCTGCCTCAGCCTCTCAGAGTGCTGGGATTACAGGCGTGAGCCACCGCGCCTGGCCTGTAGTTCTTGTGTATAAACTTCCCGTATAGTTTTGCTTATTTCTGTATATGTTATAAACCCTATGACGCCTTGCTACCAGTTTTGCTTTGAATAACATGCTGTCTTTCAAAGGGATTGAAAATAAGGAAAAAGTCTTTTATATATACCCTTATTTATTTATTTATTTTTACCATTTTGAGCGTTCTTCATTTCTTTGTGTGGATTCAGTTTCCATTTGATAACATGTCCTCCACCTGAAGAGCTTCCTTTAACAGTTTTTGTACTCCAGGTCTGCTGGCAGTAAAGCCTTTCGACTTGTGTTTGTCTGGAAAAGTCTCTATTTCTCTTTCTCTCTCTCTCTCTCTTTTTTTTTTTTTGGTAACAGCTTTAATAACGTATAATTCACATAGCTCACAATTCACTCATTTAGGTGGGAATTCACAGGATTTTTTAGTACATTGACACAGTTGTGTAACCATCACCGCAAATTTAGAACATTTCCGTCACCCTCCGAAGCAACTCTGAAGCTGTTAGCACACGTCCCATCCCTCCCTGCCTGCAGTCCACGGCAGCCGGTAACCCACCGTCTTTCTCTGTGCATCTGCCCGTTCCAGACGTTTCCTGTAAGTGGAATCATGCATGCGCTCTTACATGGCCTACTTCTTTCCCTTAGCACACATTGTTTGCAAGGTTCGTCAGTGTCGTAGCAGTGTCAGAACTTCATTCGTTTTTGTGGCCGAATAATATTCCATTGTATGGAAATATATAGACCAATCGTGTTTACCCATTCGTGACGTGAGGGACGTTCGGGTTGTTTCCACTTTTTGGCTGTTGTGAGTAATGCTGCTGTGAGCATCCATGTGCGAGTTTCTGTGTGGACGGGTTTTTATTTCTCTTGGGCGTACACCTAGGAGTGGAATTGCTGGGTCACGTGGCCCCTCTGCGTTCACTGTGTGAGGGACTCTGTAGTAACCCCTGTGAGGACATCTGTGTTTACCTGTGTGAGGGACTCTGTGTGCACCTGTGTGAGGGACTCTGTGTGCACCTGTGTGAGGGACTCTGTGTGCACCTGTGTGAGGGACTCTGTGTGCACCTGTGTGAGGGACTCTGTGTGCACCTGTGTGAGGGACTCTCTGTTCACCTGTGTGAAGGACCCTGTGTGTACCTGTGTGAGGGACTCTCTGTTCACCTGTGTGAAGGACCTTGTGTGTACCTGTGTGAGGGACTCTCTGTTCACCTGTGTGAGGGACCCAGTGTGTACCTGTGTGAGGGACTCAGTGTGTACCT
>VSMD01080922.1:0-63197 GCA_008750895.1 Mirza zaza | reverse complement strand
AGTTATTATTTGGCTTTATGAACAGCATTCTTGCTTTGTTGTAATTACAAACATTTATTTCCGTGGGGATGGGAAGATTATGTTCTGCCACCTCTGCCAGGTACCAATTGTCAATAGAAAATAGAGCTGAGCAGAGCAACTTGAGCTCTTTAGTCAACACATCCAGTCTTAAGAAAAAAATAAATTGATATTTGAAATGTAAATTCAAATCTTTATCTAACACCCAGGAATTGTAATTTTGTGAGATTAGTTTGGGAAACAAACAGAAAAAAGGTGTATAATTAAAGTTTCAGGATTTACACCCTTCATTAGAAGCTACTATTGCAGGTGTAACTCTGTAAAATTGTAGGCATTTTGCAAATAATCCTTGCTAACATTTAATGATCTATTACTATGTGCCAGGTATTCCGTCTGACACAGCATATGAAGAGGAATCCTAGAGACCAAATTGCCATGTATGCGGGACCTCATTGGATGCAGAAAGTTCCTTCCTCTCATTCGTTGAAATATAATACTTTAATCTGAACTGTACACATGCTTTAGGGCACCAAAATGCCAGCAAAAGACACCCATCACCCATCTCCCACTGCTAGTAGTTTGTTGAGAAATGACTTTAGTTTTATGCAAGTGGATTCTTAGTTATAAGTATCAAAAACTATCACTGGCCAATTTTGGTGACAAAACATTTTATTGGGAAGATATTGGGGATTTCATAAATCCTCAAGGAAACCAGAAAGCCAGATTCTGCACAGGGGCAGAGGCCAGAAGTTCACCAGAAAGAACCAGGCACAATGAAAACTTCAGAGCAAGGAGAGCTCGTTTAACCATTGATGGACAATGGCTGGGAAACTGCCATCACCCAGGGGTGCTCCGTTGTCCCCACTTCCTTGCACTGCTGGCTGGTGGGAGAGCTGAAAAGAGCCTGGGTGCACCCAGGGCCCTGACTGTGGGTGGGCACGTGCATGGGAGTTAGTGGCTTTCTGAGGATGGAGGGGAGATGTGTTTTTTAAACTTATATAACATATATATATGTGTTATATATATATACATATATATTATATATATATAACATATATATGTGTTATATATATAACATATATATTTATATTTATATATAAATTATATATATTAGTTCAGATGAAAGCAAAAAGTGTTATAGTTGAGAGTTGAACAAGCCTTTTGGTCATCCATCCCAAAGGAGATATCCTCCTGCCTCTTTCATATTTGTGGGAATTTCAGTCACTGCTTATTTTGAATGTGTCTTGATTCAGAGGCGATTCCTCGCACTGTGTTTTATGATGTCTGTCTGATGCATCATTCAAATCTTTTTCAGCCTTGTTAAGTGAGTCTCTAGAGGCAGGTCTCCTGACATTTGTCAGTTAAGTTTGTTTTCCCATTGAGTCAACTTTCAGAGAGGCATTACTGAAATAAAAAATTTCAATAAAGAAAAGTTTAAAATTGCAATTATGGTAGTATAACTAAAATTTTATACCTGTTAAACAGCCACTCCCCATTTCTTCCTCACCCCACTGCTGTGACAAAGTGGATGCATCTGGAGACCATTATGCTAAATAAAATAATAAAATAAGCCAATTACAAATACTGCATGATCCTACTTATATGAAATATCTAAACTAGTCAAGGTCAGGGAATTAGATGGTGAGATTCTTAGTTGTAAAGAATTCCCTCTTCTAAAACATTTTTTGAGGGAGACTTGCTTCAATTGATCAAAATTATAAGTTACTGAAAATGACCCAATATAGCATATTATGGAAGCCATGATGGGTGCATAAGTGTTGCACAGGGGCTACAGAGACAAGAGCAATAAGATACAGTACAGGCCGGGCGCGGTGGCTCAAGCCTGTAATCCTAGCTCTCTGGGAGGCCGAGGTGGGCGGATCATTTGAGCTCAGGAGTTCGAGACCAGCCTCAGCAAGAACGAGACCCCATCTCTACTATAAATAGAAAGAAATTAATTGGCCAACTAATATGTATAGAAAAAATTAGCCGGGCATGGTGGCACATGCCTGTAGTCCCAGCTACTTGGGAGGCTGAGGCAGCAGGATTGCTTGAGCCCAGGAGTTTGAGGTTGCTGTGAGCTAGGCTGACGCCACGGCACTCACTCTAGCCTGGGCAATAAAGTGAGACTCTGTCTCAAAAAAAAAAAAAAAAAAAAGATACAGTACAGCAATAAGATAAGTGCAGGAATGCAGTCATTGCAACATTAAAAAAATGCTTTACCCTGGAGGAGATCCTTTGCTCAAGCTATTTCAACATCAAAAGTTGTATTAATATATAAAAAAAAAATAATGCAAGGAAATAAAGGCATTGCATCTGTGGTACTCCTCAAAAGATTAAGAATTTAAATGATCCAGTTAATTATTCTTACCATCTACACTAAAATTAGTTTAGGACTCTTCTATAAAAGTGTGTCCTTTGTATCCTTCCCATGAAGTACTTAATGTAAGTTTGTCTCTTATTTCAGACAGGAATGGCTGCCTGTTTCTTGCAGTGTTAATATGAGGCACTCACATGCTCAGGAACTAGCAAGTAAAGTTTATGTAAAGAAACTTACATTCTGCTTAATCTCTCAACAATCATTATTTATGATGAGCAAAAGTTAATCATGAAAACTTAGACTTAAAATTATTGTTTCACAATGATGGGTAGGAAATAATCTAAAATGTAACCTTTATTTATTTTGGGACTAGTTTTGATGCAGAATAATCCTAGGAATACATTTAGTAACAAGAAGAGACTAATTTAAATAGCGCATTCATTATATTCTGTTTGAGTATAAATACTATAAAAACAATGACAATTTATATATCACTCTTTAATTTTCATACTTAATATAGCTTTATTTTCCTCTATACTATTCTTATGAATTATTCAGGGAATATGTTAGTACTTTCACTTTATAAATGGGATAACTGAGAACTCAACAAATTACATAATTTATCTCAGGACACAGAGCTGGTTAGAGGTAGAGCTATCGCCAGAAACCTCAAGACTACTTGGGAGATCCTTTTGCAATTGTGAAATCCTGCTGAAAGTTTCAAACTTTACAGTCCTCACTGGGAGCTATTATTGCAGTTGAAACTCTGAGGCTTTATTTGGGAGTTTATCCTGATTATAGAAAATCTCTTGATAAGAGAGGCTTCAATAAAGAATATAATTTTAGGATATTTCCAGATAACCTCTACATCCTCAGGGCTCCCAGCATCACACATCTTATGGGAAGAGTAAAGAAAAGCAAAGTTCTTCCCTTCCTCCTGCTCTGTGTCACTTTTGCTTAAAAGAAACCTAGTTAAACACTAAGTGTGGAGTCACTTGTGTGGGGTAAGACGAACTGGGGCTGCATCAGGTCCAAGGTCCAAATGAATTAGAGGATTATTACGGTTCCATTTTGAAGGCAAATATTTTTCGATTTATGTTCAATGACCATTTGGTAAAGAACCACTAGGTACTAGCAACTCTCTTAGGCATTTTGTGTATTTAAACTTCCAAAGCAGGGCTTTCCAGACTTCTTATCACGGGAAAGACACAGCACACGTGGAGAGGATGTGAATGAACAGGGCGATTAAAGATGAGGGGATCAGTTTTTCTATACAGCTGCAACCAGCCTGGCAGCTGTGCTCCAAGTCTAAGCTCCTGATGCTCAAAAGTGTGATCTGGGAAGCAGCAGCAGCACCGGGGCGCTGGGTAGTAATACCCAGTCTCAGGCCCACCCTGCACCTGCTGAATCGGAATCCACGTGTTAGCAAAATTCCCGAGTGATCTTTATGCATGTTCTAGAAACACTGTTCTAATAAATGTTTCTCAAATTTTGCTTCTTTAGTAAATTCACAGGATATTTTAATATGTACTCAAGTTTGAGAAACAGAACATTTTAAAAGTACTGATGCTTGGGTCCCATCCATAGAGATTCTGTTTCGATTGGTTTGGGGTGTGATCTGGAATTAATGTTTTAAAATTGCCCCAGGCGAATTTTATGACTGGCAATGTTTGTGAACAACTACTGTAAGCAACGCTGTGAGCTAATTGTTACTCCCCATTTTACAGATATGGAAACTGAAAGTCAGAAGCACACAGTGCTTGTTACGAGGGAAACTCAACTTGTGAGTGGTAGAGCTAACCTTAAACTGTAGACCCGAACTTCACATATCCTCAAAAGTGGTCTATGCTATTTATTATATTGTAAGACTCTCCTGTAAAATAGTTAAATATTAATTTTAATAAAATTGGCATCCATTAAATGTATTTTTCAAAAGATATCTCAATTAAAAAAGAAAATTTATTATTAAGTGGTATAGTAGTCACAGTCCCTCAAAATATATTAAAAGTATTTTATAGAGTGTCTTGTTATGTTCTAAAGACATCAATATAATTACATTCCTTGCTTACATCACTTTTAGTTTTAAGATGACTACATTCAAAGGTTTGTCCCATTTATCCATGGGACACATACATTTATATTGCACTATCTCTTGGCTTATAGTCTATATAAATTACCTTAAAAATCAATTCTAAAGGTTATAATTTATTTTTTTTTCATTTTGAATCCTGCCTTTGAAACATCATTTATATATTTTAAACACATTTTTAAAAACTCATCTCTAGATTTCCAATTTCACATGTGAACCAAATTAGAGAGGTTAATTAGAAGAGGAACTCTTAGCTATAACCACCATTAGAATTTGGATATTATTTCAAATGCATCCCTTTTTTAAATCTCAGCAGCTGAAACAGTTTCACAGGTCAAACCAGTATGCTGAACAGTCAGTGAATGGTTACTTATTACATGGGCCAAGCGAGGCAAAATGATGGTCCCATCTCTCCGAGGCAAAGGAACAGAATATTTGGAATTATAAAGAAATGGATTTAAATCTCACCTTATTTGATAACTGGGAAACGTTGTTCAAATTGCCTGATTTTTCTGAATATTTTCTCCCCATTTAATAACAAAAAACCCGCAATATGTACTGAATCAAGTATTACTAGTTAGCAAGATTTAAAACATCCTATATAGAGAACTTGGCATATTTTTTCCTGATCCTGTTTTTAGCGTTGACACTATGATACTGTGTAAATTTGGTGTCAAGAATGAAAATTTTCTCAGCAGCTACAGTTTTCTGTGCAGTGTTGTCTGTGTTCATCTCCTCCAACCCACTTAGGCTCCTGAGGCCAAGGCGAATTCTGGGTTCAAATCCAGTTCTGTCTGCCTATATGGGCTTTTCTCAACTTCAGAGCTTCCTACTTTTTCTCAAATGGTTCTTTCAAGGCCAGATCATATATGATTTACAGCAAATCATTGCAAACGTCGTTTACCAAGGATGACTTGTGTTCAAGAGTCTCAAGAGAGAATTAGGGAGGGGGTTGGGGAAGACAAAGAGAAAGGGGAAACAGAGAGAGAGAAAAAGAAGAGGAGAAATACATAAATATCCTGGAGTATAGGATTAATCCAGTATGCTGGAAGCTCAGAAAATAAATTGTATTTCCAAATACATATTTCTGATTTTTTGTTATTTATTTACTTGTGTTTTGTGCTCTCCGAAGGGCCACTTTCTTTTCTTTCTAATGTATCATGTCCCTCCAAAGCAACAATAATTATTAATTTAATGGGAGAAGAATTACACTAACTGGCAGGTAGGCCATTTTCCCTTGGTCAAGTGAATGTTTTCTCAATAATCAGTTTTCTTACACTGTCCCTGGTGGCAATAAAGTGTAGGGTAGTTCTTAAATGAGAAGATACATCAGACTCACTTGGAGAATTTCCTGGGTTCACACTCAGAGTTTCTATTAATAACTCAGTGAATTTGGGGGCAGCTCCCAGAGTTTTCATTTTTAACCAGTTCCCAGGTAATGCTGTTGCTGCAGGTCCATGAACCATATTTTGGAAACTACTGTTTGAATGCTTACACGTGGTAGCAGGAGTAAGTTTACCTGGGGCTTTTAAATCCACATTCTGCCTCTTACTACAGTGAACAAGCGATCCAACCTCTCTCTCTACTTCAATCCCTTTGTACAGTGGGGAAAATAACAGTACTCTCTTTTATACAACGATTATGAGAAATCGATAAAGCAATTATCTATAATGTCTGGTACATAGTAATCACTGAATTAATTGTTCATTGCCAAAGCCAATGTGTAAATTATCTTACAAGTGAGAGAGAAACATTGTAAATTCTGTAGCTTTTTCATGGCACTTGCTCTGCGCCCATCACTTGCCAGTTTTTCGTCTGACACTGGCGTATTATGTACTCCTTTCTGGAGTAAATACATTGAGTTTAGTGCCTATAGCATTCTTTTGGGGCTTCTCATGCGAGGGGAAATTCAAGAATTTATGACAAACAATGGAACTCAAATCTCCTTCTTACATGTTGTTAACTGAGGCATTTACTCATATCCCAGAGGCACATGAGGATGAATATAGTGTTTTTCCCAGTTAATGTTATTTAGTTTAATCTTTGCTTTTGTACCAGAGCCTTGCTTTTTTTTTTTTTCCTTTGAGTATCCCTTAGTGCACTTCTCCACAAAACTACACAAAAACTGAATTGCTCATAAATATTTGCTTTTAAATTAATTTTTTTCTTTATAGAAAATGTAAAAGTACAATTGCTTATATTTACCTAGAGGCTTTATCATCATGCACTTAATTTAAACTCATTCTTATATAAAGACAGAATGAATTATATCTATTATTTAGGTTTATTTTCATCTTTCACTTAATTGAAAATTATTTTTAGTTCATAACTCAAATATAAGAAAATTCTTTTTGTACTTTTTCTATCTTCTATTTGCCCCCAACCCCCTTAAACAAAACCAAACCTAAGGCAAAATTTTTGCCTGGAAAACTTGAGAAGTTTGATTAGTTCCACCTACTTTCATGCAATTTAATTTGGGTTCCTTATCCTAGATAGTCTAGAATACAAACTTTCTTTTAAAGGGATTGCTTTGGAAAACCCATCTAAACAAGTCAAAATCAATGGTTTCCTTGCAGAAAGAAGCCCGGGGAAAGAATTAGCAGGAATTACTTCATGGGTGTGTCTGCTACTAGTTTTTTATGCATGATTGCTTGTCATTTGGCAGAAATCAATGGTTCTCTTTACACCACCCAAGTGCAGAGGAGACGGGGCAAACTACAAGTTATCACTGCTCTGAATGTGGATTAAACACTTCACTGTTGTCACTCCAACATGTGCCCTGAAAGTATCACTTGGCTCAGAATTACAAAGGACTGCATTTAGCAAAGCTTTAATTTAAAATAGACACAGGTGACAGCTCTATTATTTTTGCACGTTCAGATGCATCCACAGCTGTTTTTATTTATCTCAGCTGTATATGCAACCATTTGTTGTAATTATTAGTTTCTGATGTAGTTAAAGATAAATATCTCAAATGCCTATCACGGCTAAATTAAATTAAGGAAATCATACTTTTCAACCTCACACCCTTTGGCCCTGCCTTGCTGCAGGAAATTGCCACAATTTAAAAGTTTTTGAGTCTCCGTTTCCATCTTATCTCATCAGAAGTGCTTTCCAAAGTGGTCCTAGGTTCTTGATCTAACCCAACTCAATGCACTTCTGACATTTTTTCCCTCTACATTTAACACACCAAAAATAATTACTATGCTGCAATTATAAGTAAAAACATTAATAAAACCAATTATTGAGTGTGCTGCTGCTGCTACTATAGCTAAAACATTGTGTTAAGCCTTTGAAGTATAAAAAAGCTATTTCAACCTACCTTCTGCCTTGTTAAAATTGCCTTTTTACCCTTAAAATGCATATATAGCTTTTTCAAATAAAAAAATAATAATTTCTTTCTAAGTTTCTTACATACACATTTTAAACTCATTTTTGATTGCATGGAATAGGAAAAGGTATTTATGTGCAAAAGAATTGTGGAATGGCCCACCTGAACTCTATCTCAGTGTCAATTTTGGATTGCAAGCCTTGTTGTTGTTGTTTATTGTTTGCATTTGAAATATTCCAAAACAATGGAACAATATTTTTACCACTTGGAATTTAAGAGGAAATATGAAGGAAATAAGTAAGAGTCTGGGAAATTCGTAAGAAAGGAAAAGACATATAATAAATGAGGAGAGAGATTAGAAGATGTAGCAGGATTTTTATAAGGGAATTTGATTTGCAAGGTGCACAGAAGATTGCACATATAAGTGTAAGGAAACTTGATATTTTTCTTCAAAATTTATATAGAAGCTCCTTTTGGAAAAAATAAAAAATTTCATGGCAGAGTGGTCCAGTGTTGGTTTGTTTTCAGATGAGAAGACAATGTTTTTTTTTTTGTTGTTGTTGTTTTGTTTTGTTTTGTTTTGTTTTTAATTTGAAACAAGACCTAGTATGTAACATTGTAGGGGAGTTGGCTGGTTTCTTAGAATATTGGTCTTTGCAACCATGGTGACAACATTAATTTTGGCTGCTCCTGAGGTCTTCATAAATTCATGCATCAGGGAAAGAAAACCTACATAGAAACTATTCGAACAATATTCGAGAGAGTTAGATAACTTCTCAAGAAAGTAGGAGAGAAAATGTGAGTCAACAAGCTTATAAAATGTAAAAGTCTTGAATAGACAAGGAATAAATGGGGGAAATTGATATTTTTTCTGCCCGATAATAAATACTTCAAAAAGAGAAATATTTTAGTTTGAGCAAAAAAGAGCTATCTATCTATCTATCTTGATAGGTTTGTTTTTGAATTATCATGATTTTTTAAACAAAATGCTTTCCATTACTTTGATTTATCATTTTAAACATGCATAATATCAAGATATATTCCTGAATTGCATATTTAATTATGATAATTGAAGAGCTCTGCTGAACTTATCTTTAGGAAGATAATCAGAATGATTTTGTCTGTTGTGCAATAATCGTTTCTGTTGACTAATTTGCCTTTCCTAACTCAAGTCTTTTTGACCTTCTCTTCCATGTATTGTAAAGGTCTCTCTTCAGGGGGACGTTTTATCTTCTTCCATACAACAGTGTTGCCCTGACATTTACTCTCCTCTAATAAATAATATTAAACCCTAGTCCTGTTATGTTTTCTTAACTAAGGAAATCAGCCTTTATGATAAATCCTTGGAGCTGAGATTTTTTTTCTAGATGAGACTGTGATGAGAGTTTGATCATTTGCTCAGCCACTAAGTCACTGCCACCACCTCATTAGCTAAACGCACAATGTTTTCATTCCTCCATTTGTACATTTTTGGGGTAGGACACATGACAGGTGATAATAGAGGTTATTAGCTGTAATGCTTATTAAAATGTTTGCAGATATGCTTCAACACATTTTAATAATTATTGAGGGTACCCCTTAAAAACAGCAAATCTTTTAAATGAAAGCTTTGGAAATTACATGAAAGTCAAAACAAGGTATTATTTTTATTCAACTTTTTATGAAAACTATAAAAGCATCCTAGTGATTTCAAATATGTACTATCATTTAATTTCAATTCAAAAATAAATATTTTTTAAGACTTAATATACTCTTAGTCTCTGGATTGATTTTCTGTCTCTTAAATGATTAAGGAGATGAACTTAAGTTAATTTGGCCTTACCATTCTTTACTTTTCCTTCTTCTCTCCCACAAACCTCAAGCAAAAAGTATTATCTTTGATTTGGGAAGAGAAAGATCAATTTTATTATTTATTTTGTATCTACTTCTACTTTCTATCAAAAGATATGTCTCAGCACAAATTAGCAAGCCCATTCATTTCTTAATCTGAGAGACAGTCTAATCTTCCAACTTCTGACATAACCTACCATGAAGCATGGATGATATTTCAAAGTAGAGCCAACCATAATGTCTTCCTTTTAATATCTCTTTTAAGTTGATATTATTTTATTAAAAAGTTCATTTTCAGTCTGATTTATGGGACATTATTGGTAGTAAGTCTACCAATAATGCACAGACCTGTCTTCTGCCAATATGAAGTGTTTGTAAAAATGTATTTGACCAAATCCTTTATGATAAACATCACAATCCGAAAGAGAACTCTCTTTGAAGGATTAAAGGCTCCAGATAGATACAAATAAGATTTAAAAAAAAGTAGACACATGTTAAATCATGGAACAGCAAAGGGGATACTTTATGGAAATGAACTCACAAGATAATAATTTGAATTTGACAAGGTGATAATTAAAGTCCCCAGATAGATTTCTTCCACATCTGTATGCCTTTCAGTAAAGTTGGTTAGCATATTAACTACTGCTGGAGAATACTAAAAAATATTCATGGAATGTAAAACTGCAAATTATTATTCATTTCAATTTGTATAATAAGTGTAACAAAATGCAATGCATACAATATTACACAAGAGGTACTAAACTCTATTATAGACATTTTTAGAGCACATCCTTAGTTGACAATTTTTGTCTTAAAATATTCAAGACATTTAAGTATGAATTACCACTTTTCATAGTTTGAAAGAAATTTTGTATATCTTCAATGCTTTTTAGGGTTAAGAACTTCTTATTTTGAAAAACTAGAATAATTTTTAAGCAATATGTACTAAGATATGTGCATATAAACATATATACACATACACATATGTATATATGCATATAAAATAATTAGTGCAACCTATATATTTAATTCTGTTATCTTTTTCCTCCAGAGAATAACTAAGATTCAATGATTCAATAACCAGGGAAGAAAACATAGATATGTGATCAAAAAAACAAAAAAAGCAATAGCCATCACATGTTCTAATTTCAAATAATGATCCAACATATTAATTCTCTTCTTCATAATTGGGTGTGGTTATATATACATTTTCATTTAGACATTTATATAAAAAACTATTTCTAATATAATGATAGTAAGAAACTATAAAATTTTGGGAAAGAACTGTTAAGTATGCAGTAAATGTCACACTTGAAAATGGCCTTGAACCTGGCTGATCTATACAAGGAATATTTTATTTAATATGGAATTTAAAGATAAGAAATGAATCATGATGCAGAGAGATGTGTTTTCAGATCCCACCTATGAAAAAACAAAGAACCAAGAAGAAAGATTTTCTGAAGTACAGCATCACCTACATTGATGAACAAATAAAACAAAAATTACTCTTCTGGCTGTGAATAAAATTGTGAATTTTAAATATGGCATGGAACATCACAATAGACAATGAAGGGGCCCTTTTCTCCATAGTCACTGGGTGATTAACTGTAAAAACTAATATTCTTTATTGGGAATATTAGTTTGAGTAGGAGAGAGAGAAAAAAATAAACATGATTACAAAAGGAGGTTAAATTGAAAGACCAAGTTTAAAGTGAAAATTATTTCAGAATGGGGAAAAAACATTCAAAAACCTTGACAAGTCCACTTAAGGAAATGTGTTACACTTGAAGAAACTTTTTAAAAAGAGAGAATAATCCAAAAAAAGTATAAGGTAAGACGTGAAGATGATTGAAGAATACATTTGTTGAACATGAATATTTTAACAAACAAGGGAGAGTAGGAATTTAAAGTGTAATGCCACAATTTGGAAGACACCGCTCTTGCAGATTAAGTGAAAACTCTGGTCCTACTATCCAGTGCAAATTATATGTGCATTTCTGTGTAGGTGTCAGATCACACAGAGCTGGTGCTGCTTCTGGGAGGGAGAAGAATGTAGCATGTTCTCTGCAGGTGACTGGAAAAGTCTTCTCAGCTTCCTAGACTCCGGGTTGTGTTTAAGATTCTGTCATGTAGAAATACATTTTTCTTATCCCCTGGGTGACTTAATGAGAAAACAGCCTCTTTGTTTCTGTGTTTTATAATTTATGTTTTATACCTTTTCTTTTTTTATGCAATTTTATTTCTTCACTAGGTCAGGTAGGACTAACTTGATTTCTATTGAATTACCAATATCACTAGCATGACTCTTTCAAACAGCCATACCAGGAAGGTTCCCCTAGAGTCAGACAACCATGTACCTCTTCTGTTGGTCTCAGCTGTTAGCTACCTGTCTCTCTGAGCAGCCACAGAAATGTTGCATTGTAATAACCCAAGGAGAACATCTGGTCTACTCTGTAAGTGAATATTAGTTTTGAAGAAGATACATTTTTAGAGAAAATAGAACAAATGGATTTTTTTCCCTACTTAGTAACTCTTGGTTTTTCCTCATCTCCCTTTCTCATTTTTTCTGCCTTACTTAAGATGTCATTTGCCCTCAGCTGCACATTTCTCTAATTCCAATCTGTGCTATCTTTGCAAAATAAAATCTTACATTATTTCTTTCGTCATCTCTTCTTCTTGGTGCCACACACAGAATCCTTCAGAAACCAGCCTCGCCCTCTGCAGAGCCTCTCTCTGCCTTCTTCACTAAGCCATTTCCCTCCACTGCCAAGTTGCAGGTAGATTGAATCACACATGGAGGAGATTTTAAGAACAAGTCTTGTAAAAGTTCCTGTGTTTTGGGGCCAAAACCTATTGATTTTCTTATTTTCCAGTAAGTATATCTGATTCTGGGGAAACTAGCTCTCAGTTTTCTGACACTTAATGATCTCAGAGAACTACTTATTTTTCTACTATTTTTATTTGTTTTGCTTTGAGTGAGAAAAGAAAATATAACAGCACAAGTAATGTACATTTTTCTTAAAATAATTCAAATTAACTTTACTAAAATAAATGTTTAATAATTGCATTTGCATAAAATATTTAACTTTTATGTTACTCTTTTATTATTAGCCCATTGGTTTTTTAAAATCTTAACTATCACTATTGTTTACTTCTGACTTTGTTCCCAGTACATATATGCATAAACACAAATTTTTTCCACCCTCTCTATTTAGTAAAATATAAATGAAATTCTTCTATTTTATTCTTTTTTGAGGTGTTCATTTTTTTCACTTAGCTGAGTTGAGTATTTTTTAATATATATTACATTGCGTTTGACAGAAAATTTGACTTAAGACTCAGAGTGACACTGCTACATGCTCCCATCATAATTATCCCAGGTATTTGAGGTACTGTGGAAAGTGTAAGGAAGGACAAGCCCTTACATAACTCAGATTGGCTTATCTGAGAACCCATAAGCTGCCAAGATCATAACCTGGTGCTTTTGAATGTGTTCTCAAGGAATAAATTCATCTTATGCTCTCTAGGTTTTATTTCAAGTTCCCATCAATTTCACCTTTAACCAGCCTCTTCTAATCTTTGCTGAATTGTTCATTCTAATCCAATCATTACTTCTTCTTTTGCCTGTGGCTCCATTAAAAGTGTTTTTGTACAGACAGCCTTACTATGGGTGGGCTCATTTCTTAAGAAATCCAGAGAAACAAACAAAAATACTTCTAGTCACTAGTGGGAAATTTGTCCACTTACATCCATATGTCATTTGGTTCTCATCAAGCTTTGCTGGCTTCCATTAGTCCATTTATTCACCTCTGAGGTTTCTTAGATTAGCCAAGCACTTTTGTAGCTCTATTACTTTCAGTGGAGGGTCTTGCTGAGACTAGATCTCCCAAAATTATTTGGACATATTGAGGACTGGAAGTAAAGAAAGACTACCACTTCAGACCTGCTGAAAAGGTACCTTTCTCCATAGAAGCAGCTTAAATTCACCATCAAAAATTCACTGTGGCTTTGGTTTGGATGAAAAAAAAATGGATTTTTTGGTTATACAATCAAACAAACACGATTCTTTTCCCTCAGAAACATTGCAGTTTGGGAAAATCAGGAATAAAATATGCCCCATGATTTGTTAAGTTTTATAAAAGATCTCATTATTAGTAGAATTACCTCTTGGCAGACTATTTCTTATAGGAAACCATTTACCCTTCCTCCCTTCTTGGGGGCACTACAAATGTCTCTCTGGCAAGAAATTTGTCAAAAGCACTTCCAAGAGAAATTTGGCTCTTATGCCATGCAAAAAAAAAAAAAAAAAGTGTGGGTAAGAGGAGATATAACCATTACTGAAACCTTTTTGGGGAGGCTTTGCCAGTGAAATCTTTGAGCAGTCATATCTGAAAACCAGTTTACTATTCTCAGCTCTTCACTTCGTCTTGTAACAGGATGGCATTTCTACCCCTTGCCATGTGATTTTGCAGAGCCTCTAGGAGTATATGTTGATTGCATGTCCCTTGGCCATTGGCTCTGGCCTTGGTCATTGACTTGCCTCAGTCAATGGAAATTCTACAGACATGATTTGAGCAGGGGCATCAAGGGAGCTCATGTGATTTGGCTTGTCCTTCTGTGTTTCTGCCATTTGTCAGGAAAAGAACCTTCTCCACGCCACCATGGGTCCCAGAAATAGAGGATGCATGCAGCTGACCTAGAGCTAAGCCATAGGCTGGAGCCACATCCAATCTACCCCAACAGACCCTGGCTGAGCCACAGCTGACTAGCAGTTTCATGAGCAAGAATTCACTGTTGTTGCAAGCCTCTGAGTTTTGTGATTGTTTATCAAACAGAATTATGCAGTAAAAACTTCATAAATACAATGTTTTCTGCACACATGCCTATTCTGTGTCCTGCAAGCTTTGATTAAAGGCATGCCTACTCAAAGTCTGATTTTGGCTGTATTGTGGGAGACTAAGGGACAAGTCCAGATCCAAACTCGCAGTGATACTGCACCATGAGAGGAGCAGTATCTGTCCAAAGAAGCCAGAACAAAGAGAGCAAAGGGTGAGTGTGGAAAAGTGGTACAGCCTTCTGGAATCAGTTGGCTCACCAAAGATCAAGCAGAAACTGTGACATGCAAAGTTGTGGGATACATAAGCATTTTTTAGGGATTCTCAGAAATACTTGGGGAGAGAAACCCCATAAAAGACTAGATTTTCTGCCATAATACACAAAAACGACATGGGCTATTGCTATTTAGGCATTAAAGAGAAGCATGACCCACCCCTGAAGGCTGAATAAGTGTGAGACACCTGGTTTACATTTATATAAATCTTTGCACAGGACAATTCAACCTTCTAAGCACAATGCAAAGTAGCATATCCAATCTATTAAGCACAGTGCCTCTTAACTCATAATATATAGCATATAGCAATCCCACCACAGCCGCTAACATTTATGGAGTTTTCCTGTGGACTAGGCTAAGCCAAAGATTTTTCAGGTTTTAATTCATTTACAGATTCATGAGATAAATCATTTTCTTATCTCTATTAAATAACCAAATAAATTGTGACTTAGAAAAATTTAGTAGTTAGACCAAAATCTAGCAGCGGAAAATGACTATATAGTTTATCTCCTCCATAATGATTGTTTGGCATTTTTAATTTTATCCTTGCTCTCTATATCTGTGACTGACACATTGTACTACCTTAAAAGAAGATGAGACCTAGTATTTGTAAAATATATGTTACATAGTGAGAGCTCACACACACACACAGAGAGAGAGAGAGATATTAAGATTATATATGTAATCTTTTATTTATATAATTTATATATATATAAATGAATTTAAATAAAAATTGTTATTGCATCATTGGAGTGAAATCTACAATTGGTAGATGTACTTGTTTATGAATAACATTTTGAGTAGTTTATTTTCAACATGTACATGGTCTTGTCATTTAATTATATTCTATCTAAGTATATCATGGATAATATGGGACTGAGGACTTATTTGAAAATCTTAAATAAAGAACATTAAGAACATAGAGAAAATGTATCTTGAATAGAAAATTCTTTATAAGGTCTACTCCAGAAAACCTTGGAAAAACGCTCCAATATTTCATCTATTTCCTAATAATGCTAATCATATGGAAACTGTACACTACCTGCAAAATTCACATTGTATAGCAAGTTTGGTTTACTTCAATTACTTTTCTTAACGCTCACCTTGAAAGTGCTCCAGTCCTTAAATTATTTCTATCATTTGTATGTCTTTTTTGATTAGTCACGCAGAGGTGGAAGGTGATACATACCCTATCATTCTAAATACAAAAGTTTTGGCATAAAATTATTTTGTATATTTTCATTTACTTTTAAAAGCGGAGGGATATTAGCTTTAAAAAAATTAACTTTTGAAGTATCTAAAAAAACAGAGATGGTGATAATTCCTTACCCCCAATTTTTTACTTTTATAAAAGCAGTTAAAAAATGATATCTCAAGATATCAGTAAAAGTTTTAGGGGTATAATTGTGTTTCCTAATAAAACTAAACAATGTCAATAATTGATATTTGCTAAAAACCCAAAAGTTGTTACATACGGCTGAACTCAAATTTATTCTCTTTCTGTTACTAACTTAATTTATATTTATTATATTAGGAACTGCTTTTATTTGCAACCATTTAATATGACAAATAATATATTTTACCTTGATTTAATGACAACTTTTTATTTTATATACAAGACAGCATTATTTTTGTGTGTCAAGTAATCTATGTTCAATAAAAATCCCAACAGCAGCAAGGTTCTATATATATATATATAATGACAGTATCTCTGACATATGGCATATAGTATCTCTGATTATGACAATTCACATAGATGTATACTAACACATATGTACATATGTTTGAGTATAATATATATGTTTTTTCAAATTGTACATACTATGCATATACATATTAACTCTATATATAACTATATAGATATACTCTGACATAAAGTATAGGAGAATTTTAAATTTAAGCAATGTTGAATAGTTCTAAAGTGTTGATGTATTTGTCCTTACAATATTGTGATTCCACCATTGCTAATGTACAGAGAAAACTTCCAGTTTATTTTTACATATATATTAATCATTTTTCTGATAAAGTCTTTGTTTATTCAGAAACTTAGTATTGGTCATTATTATTCCAGTTTTATAAAAAATGATTCTCAAGAGAATGAATAAATACCATCCTAAGGAATCATGAAGAACCATATCAGAATTGTACTTTTTAAATTTAAAACCACATGCAAAGACAACCAAGTATTGTTTCTTAACACCTCCTCTTCTAAAATTCACAAAACTGCTGTTTGCTTCCTCTAGAGTTGACAAAGAATAGTCAGACACCCCTCTTCACCCTAGAAACTTAGTCCATTATTCCTGTAATCCATATTTTACATTTTACTTTCATAGAAGAAAATTCTATGTTAGAAGTGTATTTGTTAACTCCAACTTTACGTTGAATCATACATCAACCTAAAGGTTTCTGAGAATATATCTATTTTTATTTACTACTTTCTTAACAAACAAACAAAAAAACAGCAAACAATAAACTCCCCCCCAAAATAAAACTGGTGTCCCAATCTTGTAAAATATATATTCCCTGTTAATTATATGAATAACAAATATGAAAAGGAAAGACATGCTAATGAATCTGCTTTAATTTAAATGGGGAAGAGTTCCAGCAAACTAATGATAATGAATATGTTCTGAGGGTTTATATGTGGAAAGCTTTGTGTCAAGCACTGTGAATGCTTTATTTCATTTAAACCTCACATTAGTCTCTATAATGCTTAGAGAGATTATGAAACTTGGCCAAGATTACACAATGAGAAAGTAATAGATAAAAGTGGAATTTGATCACAGGAAGTAATTTCTAAAGACTGAACATTTGACCATGTTCTCTAACTTGCTGATGTTGAGGCTATCAGCATGTGAATTTATCCCTATCAGGTTAAATGAAATTCAAGTAACTTATTTAACTTGAGTCTCAGATACATCCACATAAAAATAAATGGTCCCATTTGTAACACTACATTCTCAGTAGTAAGTACGCTATCTACAGTGGTGTGATCTCATTGGGTCAGAAGTCTTCATTTTATATCTTCAAGACATGTCATTCTTTTCTATTTTTTTTTTCTGGAAGAATTAACCAAAAATCAGTCTAAGAAGAGTCAGCTTGGCTGAGATAAGATATGCAAATCATCTTCATTGTTTGACAGACACACACAAATTAATCATATTACTAACAAAAGTCAGTTGTTAAAACTTGAAGGACATGAAAAAAAATCCTCTCAGTAGCACAGGCCTGGCGGGTCCATAGCAATAACATTTAATCACTTACCAGATAGTTGCAACTTCAATCCTATCACCTAAAAACAAACAAAACAAAGCAACACAACAGCAATACAACCCTTTGTATTTTTAATAGGAAGTTAGTTTTGCTTCTGAACAAAACTCAATTCATTTAACAGTGAATTGAGTCCTTTTTACTTTTTTGTTTACCTCACTCACCAGATGCTGAGTTATTATATTTTCAAGGAAAGTGAATTTTAATTCAAAAGTAATTTTTCTTTGTATTAATATTCTTGGAAAGGATATAAAAAACAAATATTTCTAGAGTCATTTATAAAAAGTTGTCAGTAATATATTAATCATTAGCATTCTCCGTGAAATAGTAGCTAGAAATTATAAAAGTAGAGATGAATCAATCAGTAGTATTGATTGAAAATGTAATATTAGATGTATCAGATTATAAATTCATATTAAAGGTGAGGGGAGATGTTCATTACTATTTTAGATAAATTAATATCTTTTAATATTTCTCCACATAAATTCACTCACTATTCCAAAAGGTCACAGGACTCTTGCATTTGTTAAGAGGTAGATTTGTTAACTCAAAACTTATGTGGAATTATACATCAATATAAGGAGTTCCTGAGAATACACCTAATTTGCTTAACAAACAAACAAAAATAAGCATACAGACAAAAACACAAAAATCAATCAAACAAAACCTCCAAAACAACTGATGTCCTGAGCTGGTAAAAAGTATTTTACAATTTGTTTGTTTTCCTGATTAAAATACTAATAGCTCACAAATCAACATGGATAACTTTCGATAATAATTTAGTGAAGATGTTGTCAAGAAAAAAAGGAGAATTTTGATAACTTATTGTATGAGTTTCTATCACTTTGTAACAAGTTACCATAAAACTTAATGATTGAAAACAACACACACGTATTGTCACACAGTGTGTTCATGGATCAGGAGTCTGGGCGTGGCTTAGCTGGGTCCCAGGCACAGGGTCTCTCAGAGTCCAATCAAGATGTCAGCCAAATTACATTGTCATATGGAGGTTTGTCTGGGAAGAATTTGCTTCCAAATTCATTCAGCATTGGCAGAATTTATCTCCTTGTGGCTGTATGACTGGCCTTTTTGCTGGTTGTGGTGGCAGGTCCCCATCAGCTCCAGAGATCGCCTGTGGTCCCCAGAGGCCACCCATAGTTCTTTGCCATGAGCACTGATCCAACATGGCTGCTTACTTCATCAAGCCTGCAGGGAGATCCAACCTCAGTTGGCCACGTCTTGTATAAGGTAACCTAATCACTGGAGTTTCATCACCTTTCCCTTATTCTGTATGTTAGAAGTAAGTCCCAGCTCCTGCCCACATTCAAGGAAAAGGGATTACACAAAGGTGTGATTATCAGGAGGCAGAAATTATGCAGATCAGTTTAGGGGCTGTTTGCCACACCTATGTATTTGGATGTAGTTTCACACAAAGACTGTGGGGTAACATAAACATATTATAAATCTATTCTAATGTCTGATTCTGAGAGAAAATAAGTCAGCGGATCAGTATGATGTATAGATTTTAGCAGTTAACATGTAACCTGGGCTGATGTTCTGCAGATATCTCCTAGTGTGCATGTATCCATTGTTAACATATCAGTATACTTCTGTTCTTAAAGTAACATGGACAAACCCTCTTCTGTCATGGAATTTACTTTCCAGTAATAACAACACTCACATATTGGATGCTACTCTATACCAAGCAAAGGACTAATCACAAGAACTTAGGAGGTGGTATTCTGATTTCCCAAGCCAAGCATGGGCCAACACAATCAAGAGACTCTAGCTAAACCTTTTCAAAGTAAATGTGGGCAATATCTGCTACATAGAGACAAAGATTATAAAAATCATGAGTATTGCTTGAAAATTGAGGATGCTTAGCCTCAACATCTGTGAGGCTTACATTAGGCAAGTCTAGTGTACCTGAAAGCTAACAAAAGAAAAAAAAAACACATTTGTATGACTTTACTTACTAGGAAAACCTATCTAACTTGTTTATGGGGGAAAAAAAGCATTAAAAAATTATAGATATTAAAAATTCTCTCTTGAAAACAATTATCCAACAAAAAAAAAGGCCCTATAGACCTGATTCAGACTTTCTATAAACACAGGATCCTTTGAAAGAAATATATTGAATTATTAAATATCATTTTTTAAATGAGGAAACTGACACATTGGGCTTAAGTACCTTTCCAGGGTAGCACAGCTAGAGAATGTTGGAACACTGATTCAAATCCAAACATCCAGCTTCAGAACTCATGCTATTGAACTTGACATTAAACTTGGCATCCCCTTTTATATGCAAGTGTTACTCTCTCTATCTGGAAAATACCAGTTTTTAAAAGCCCATCTCAGTCATTAATTTCAACCAAAAACTTCCTGGACTCACCAAGGATAGAGTTAATCACACCATCATAAAAGTGCTACCCACAATACATGGGCTCTATCACATTATAATGCAATGTGTGTGTTCACACTGTCTCTCCTGGTGAACAGTTAACTCATTGGAGCATGACCGTGTCTTGTGTCCCATTATGCTTAGTAAATGATGTAGTGCATTGTGCGTAGGAAGAAATTAATCTTCATATCTTTCAAGTTCTATCCAAAACAGTCAAGCCATGTTGATGGAAAAGTATCTTCTCAGTTTGAGAGATTTTTAGCATCATAGAATTTGAAATAGACTTGTATCCTTGGAGGCCTCATATTGCAGGCATTATCTTCATCGGATTGTATGGTCTAATGACTTTGCTTGATCCTAACCTAACCCTTTAGAAGGACATAGAATAAAACTAAATATGTTTTCCACTTTTCCAGTGGAGTAAGCAGGGTTTTATTGTGCTTCTTGAATCATTGTCACACTAGTAATCTCTTCAAAAGCGAATTTGTTCCAGAAAATAATGGGTGAGAGGCCTCTGTGGAGGAATACAATAGTAGAATATTTTGAAATGATTGTAAAGCAAAACAGATAATCGTGTTTTCAAGCTCTTTGAAATATATGTGTAAAATGTTACGTGCCTGAGGTTGAATACAAAGATAAATAGTTATAGTCATTACCCGATAATGTACCAATTATAAATAGCATTGTGTGTATATGTTCTCTATTATAAAATCAGAAAGGAATGAAAAAAGATTATAATCATGTTAATAATCTGATTTGCTTCATTCATCTTTTGAGTTATTTTTTCATAAAATTAGATATTGTGCTATTCTTTTCTGGAAGTGGAATGGTGCGTGGAAGGAGAATGTTTTCATGTTAATCAATGCTGACAAGAATATTATACTAAAAAAAAAGAGAGAGAGAGAGAGAGAGAGAGGGAGAAAGAGAGAGAGAGAGAAGGTAGACAGGTCGGGGGTTGGGGGAGAGACAAATGAGGAAGACCAGATTGAAATTATTAGTTGCCAGGAAAATATCTATTGACTCTTTATGTTTTTAGAAGTACCTCTATTAGCTTCCCCAAATACAGCTGTTTACAGTGATTGATAAGTTCCCTTGCTTTTAAGCTTATTCACATCCATTAGTTCTGCCTTTTTCCCCTGTTAAAAATCTGAAGCTGTCAGACTGAAGTAGCATGATCAGCTAATGTTCTTGCCATATTCAAAGCATATCCCCAGGGGTGGCGAAAGCATTCTAAATCTCAAAGAAATGGCTTTTTAAATGTTGCCTGTTGACACTGGTCACTCTATTTACCTTATCTGAAATGTCGAAATAAATATCAGGCAATTATAGAAACTGTCTTTAACAGGACTTTGATCATCAATTTCCTATAAATATTTCATTTTTAGACCAAACAAAAGAAAGTATCTGAAATTCACTATTTTATATAAGACTTTTATTTAAAAATACTATATAGCTATATTTTCAAAATTGGTTAAATGATTTTCTAAGTTTTCATGTCAAGTTTACTGATGATTATATATTTTATTCCCTCTAGTATTTGATCATTTCATTGCAAATTGTTTTTTTATCTCTTATAATAGTTTCAGAATTTCTACCTTAACACAGTAAGGTATATTTTGTATGAACAAAGGGGAGAGGTGTCAGGGAGAGGAAGTGATTTCTAAACTGTAAATTCCAAAAACATTGAATTTTAAAAGTGATTGCCAGTACTGTCTCTTACAGAGTACAGAACTCAGAAACTCTTCCTATAAACACACAGGAAAAATTACATTATTTCCTGGCCCCATCATCAGAATATTATTATATAAATTAGATCATGTTGAAAAAAAAAAAGATGGCCTTAGTACAGAACAAAAACAAAAACAAAAGCTGGGGGGACTAGAGGGAGGGGCACAATGAGCAATGTACACAGAAGGAGAGGACACCAGTTCATCTGCTGATTTGTTTAATGTGGAAAACAATTTATGAATAATTGAATAAATGTGAGACTTAGAACATTTTCAAAATCAGCTGGCAAAACTGTTTTATTCCCTACTCTCTGCTGGTTTTCATGGTTTCTCTTCTCTCTCTTCTTATCCTCCACGCTCCTCTTAACCTAATTCCCTGAACACTGTCGCCCAGTGTTCTGAGGTCTTCCAGGTTTTAGGGCTTGAATAGGTCAGTTTACCCTTGGAATACATTAGAAATGTAGACCTGCAGTGGAGTGGGGGTGGGGAAGTAAAGAGATAAAAGGTATGTGAAAATAGTGAATACTAAGATCCTTGAAGCTGAGAGGACATATGAATACTGGATCTGAAGTATACTTTGTATCTTGCTCATTATACAAATTAAGCAAATAAGCACACTGTATTATGCACACATGCACTATATATGGCAACTGGGAGAGAAAGGGGCATAGAAATATATAAGAAACTTTGTAATCAGTTACCCTGAAGAGGTTTCTCTGAGGAAGTGGCATCTAAGTATGTCCCTGAAGAATATGTTAACCAAATGAAGCAGGTGGGGCTTAGGGTAAAGAATGCTCCAAGATGAGGGAATAGCATGCATGAAAACTCAGGAGCAAGGAAGAACATGATTATGTTGAAGTGAAAAAAAAAACCTCAAACTTGAGTACCCTGACTTCCTATGGAGTGGCATATAAAGGGTCTAAGAATGACATCAGGTGACACATAAGGAGATTGTTTTAGTAGCCCTTGTTGCACTAAGATGATGGGCGTGGAAGTATATTAATTTCCTGGGAAAGCTATCGCAAAATACATTCTCTCACAGTATGGGATCAAGATGTAATCAGGGCCATGCTCTCTCTAAAGGCTTTAGGGGAGAATCTGTTCAATGTCTTTCTCTTAGCTTCTTTTGTGGCTGGCAATCTTTGAAGTCCTTGGCTTGTTAGACATATCACTCCATCATCACACGGTGTTCTTCTCATGTGTCTTCCCCTTATCTTCCTGTATGTCTGCTTGTGTCTCTTCTCCTCTTCCAATAAGGACCCCAGTCAAATTGGATTAAGATCATCCTAAGGAACTCATCTCAGCTAATTATATCTTCAGAGATTCTATTTCCAAATAAGGTCACATTCACAGGTCCTAGGGACTAAGACTGCAACATATCTTTTGGGGGGACATAATTTAATGCAAAAGAGCAGTTAATGAAAGGAAATTAGGTGCTGGGTAGTTGAAAAGAGCCGAGAGAAGATTTTTAAATCTAGTTATGTCGGTAGACTCAACAGGACTTGGTGATTGAGTGAGAGTCTAGGGAAGGGGCTGAGTCATGGTTGACTTCCAGGTTTCTGACATGAATAATAGATGGTGATGCCATTTGTTGAGAAAGGAAATCCAATAGATCATGTAAGTGGTGGGTTGAGCATGGGTTCATTTTTCAACATGTCAAGTTTGACCTGTCTCTGAAATTTTTATGTGGAGCTGTAGACTAGGTGATTAAGAAATGCCCTTGGAATTCCAATGAGAGATTTGAGTTAGAGATATAAGTGTGGGAGTCATTTTTATATGAACTATAGTGAAAGTTATGCAAGTAGATAACATTCCTCAGGAAGATAGTGTTTAGTCAGAATAGGAGAAATCCTAATATCAACATTAAACATTTTAAAGTTCAATGTAGACTAACATTTCTGGCTGACATTAACAAACAGGGACCAGATTAACCCTGACATATGAAAAACAAATGACAATAAAAAAAAAAAAAACAGACAGAACAATTGAAGCAATGGTTTGTAAAACATCACACAATCAAGGACAGTAATCTGTGCAAGACAGGAAAATAAACAAAGAAAATGAGCCCCAAAATTTCTCTAGTTTACCTAAGGTCAGAAAGAAAATAAGGATGCTTGCTCTCACTCCTTCTATTTAACACAATACTGAAGATTCTAGCCATAGCAGTAAGGCAAGAAAAATAAACAAAAGACATCTAGATTGGGTAGGAAGAAGTAAACTGTTTTAAGCTACAGACAATATAATGAGCTACATAAAAAACTCTATGGAATCTACAAAAAGCTACTAGAACTAATATGTGATTTTAGCAAGGCTTCAGGATTCAAGCTTAATATACAAAATTAAAATTGTATTTTTAAACAAGAGTAATGAATAATCTGAAATCAAATTCTGAAGTGATATTTAAAATATAAGAATAGTAAATACTTAAGGATAAATCTGACAAAACATGTGAAAAGGTGATAGTTAAAATTATAAAATACTGAGAAAAATTACAAATTCTATAAATAAATATAGAAAGATACATCTTTCATTTGAGAAACACTCAATGTTCTTAAAATGTCAATTTTTACCAAATTGATGTATAGATTCATGTAATCCTAGCAAGCTACTTTGTAGAAATTGACAAGGTGAATCTTAAATACTTATGAAATAGAAAAGCCTTATTATAGATATAATACTTTTTTGAAAGAAGAACAAAACTGGGAATCAGTAATGTTTTAAGACTAGTATTAACATTAAGATAGATAGATCAATGAAATAAAATATAAATTAAAAAAATAGACCTATACATATAATAGACAGCTGATTTTGGACAAGGGTCAATAGGAATTTGGTGGGAAAGTATCATCTGGTCAGCCAATGGTGTTGGCCAATTGGGTTTTTATTGCAAAACAATGTTTGATTCATATTTAAATTTTAACTCAAGTTGGATTATAAATCTAAATGTAAAATTTTAAACTATAAAACTCTAAGAGAAAACATAAAAAACTACCTTTGTGAATTAGAGTTAAATTTAAGATTTATCAGTTGCAACACAAAAAACATGATCCGCGTAAGAATAGATACAGTGAACTTCATCAAACTTAAACGATAACAACAATAACAAAAAATAAACCCAAAACAACTTTTGCTCCTCAGAAGTCATTGTTAAGAGAATTAAAAGACAACCCATAGCCTACAGGGAAATATTTACAATAATATATCTAACGTAGGACTTTTACCCAGAACATATAAAGAAATATCAATACTCAATAATAAGAAAACAACCAACCCTAACAAAGTAGGCAAAATCTTTAACAGACATTTCACCAAAGAAAACATGTAGACAGCAAGTATGCATATGAAAAGATGCTCAATATCATTAGTCATTAGGGAAATACAAACTAAAGCATGTTAAGATAGCACTACACATCTCTTAAAACGGCTAAAATGAAAAAGACTGAGCTTACCAAGTGTTGGTGAAAATATGGAGGAATTGGAACACTCATATCCTACTGATAGGAAAGCAAAATTGTTCAATCGCTTTGCAAAACAGTGTGGTAGATTCTTTAAAAGGTAATCATATATACCTAAGATTTGATGTAGCCATATGATCTAGGTATTTACCCATGGGAAGTAAAAGCATATGTACATTCAAAAACTTGCACACAAATTATTGCAGCTTCACTTATAGTAGCTGAAAACAAGAAGAATAAAACAGCCTAATGCCAACCAATATATGGGTGGATAAAAAAAATTATGTTGCAATGGAATATTACTTAAAATAGAGAAGTCTAAAAATAATTATACTGAATGAAAGAACTCAAACTAAATAGAGCATACACTGCACGATTTTGTTTATATAGTACTCTGGTAAACACTAACTAATATGTAATGTCTGAAATCTCTTATATGAGAACTGAAAATAGGAATAAGGGGGAGGATGGTTTAGAGAAGAAAAAGTGGGAGAGATTAAAAGGAGCAGAAAGAAACTTTTGGGAATGATAGATCCACTCCTTTGATCATCATAATGTTTTTAGGGTAGGTTTACATGTCAAGACTTATCAAATTATACATTTTAGATATGTACAGTTTACTATGTCAATTATCCTTCAATAAACTGGTTAAAAAAATCCTATCTCCAAGTTCACAATTTTATATTTGAGTTCACAATTTTATATCCTATCTCCAAGTTCACAATATTATTTTATATAAAAAAAATCACACCAAGCTTAAAGGAGGGGAGCTGGCGGAAGAGACTGAGAAACAGAGAGTGATGAAGGACAAGGAGTGTGAACTGCGGCACAAACTCAGAGTGAGAAGCAGGCATCTCTCTCTAATGCTTTTTGGAAGTCAAGAAAATGACAATTTAAAGTTGTGCATTGGATTCAGAGGTAATATTATGGACTGAAGCAAAATGATTTAATTGAATAATTAAAGCATGACACAAATGGAAATATGTTGATTGAGAAATGATGAAATAGAGGTAGCAAGAATGGAAAATTTAGAGGTTTGCCTTTTATAGAAAGGAGAGAGAGGAGAGAGATTGTTAGCTGAAGGGTAAAGGACTCTTATTATTAACATTTTAGAGACTTGAGCACATTTAAATATCGATGAGAAAATTCAATGGAGAGAGAAGATTTGAACCAATAGTATGTTTTCATTACCATAGAAAAGGATGGATCCAGAGGTTTGGTAGAGGATCATTTTCCTCAGGAGAGAGATAAAAGCAGATGGGTCTGAATGCTGGGTCCTAAAGGTGGTATATTAAGGAAGTCTGTTTTTCACACCTGTTTTCTCTTGGATATAGGAGGAAAGAACACTTTCTCAGATGTAAGGATTTGGACAGAGGAGGCAGAGTTTCTATGAGTAGAAAATATTTAAAATAGCTACTTCTTTCATTGATCTTTTGCATTTTTTCCCATTTCAATTAGTTCTGTTCTGAGCTTTGTTATTTATTTATTTTTTTCTTCTGGCTTTGTGTGTGGTTTGCTTTTCCTTTTCTATTTCTTTGAGATATGACATTAGGTTGTTAATTTATGACAGCCTTTTAGTGAGCATTTGCAAGGGGTGCAAATATATTCATTAATTACATTTAGTTTTCATTTAAAACCTGATCTTCTTACTGTCTGTTTCCAGTCGGCATTTACCAAAAGTGTTTTGGGTTTTTTGTTTGTGTGTTTGGTTGTTTTTTTCCCTCTTTCTTCATTTTAGGAAAAGCACCTTATGGACACTTTGCAGGACAGAATTGAAGAGAACAGACCTTTGGCATCAGGCTTACTGGGGCTTGAATCTTGGCTTAAGACACCAACATGCTACAACATCTTAGTCAAACTGTTTAAATATTTCAAATCTTCATTTCTTATAGATTATAAAATGTGAAAAATAAGAATTCTATTTTCTAAAGATGTTTAGACAAGTGCTTGATACATGGTAAATATTCCATAGATGTTACTTTTCATTTTCCTTATTCTTGTTATCAAACAAAACAGCCACTTGATACAGGGAATGGGCAGTCTGTGTTTTAGCTTAGACAAGAGTCTCTGGAGGTACAGGGGTTTGGATTCAAATCCTAGCTCCTCTGCTTACCTGTGGAACTGTACACAAGTAATAGAACTAAATTAAATCACCAAGTCTTCATCTCTAAATCAGGATGATAATGGCATGGTCTTCTCCATAGGCTTAGTGGGAGGATTGAATGAAATACTCCACACTAGCTATTTTCACAGGATCTGACACTTTATGAAGTTTGAATAATTTATACCCATGATTTTTACTATTAATGAGGAACCTGAAGAAACACAATGGTCATATTAATATGCACCATTACTCCTTGTGATGAAATGTTCCAAAAGAGTTCAAAACTAAGGAGGGGACATTCCCCTAGAAGAGTGTAAGAGTGTACTATTCACATCATAATGTTAACATGCAGAGATCCCCCTCAAAAAGGAAACTGCTTTAGATACTGTGATTGTTAATTTTAGATGTCAATTTGACTGGATTAAGGGAGACCTGGAGAACTGATAAAACATTATCTTCAAATGTGTCTGTCAAATGTGGAGAGCCTGCATAGAGAAAAAAAGATAAAGAAAAGGATTTGTTTCTCTTACTTGGATCTGGGACACACTCGTCTTTCCCTGTCCTTGGACACCAGAACTCCACTATTTGGACTCCAGAACTTATACCAGTGGCCCTTTCATCAGGTTCTCAGTCAATTGACTTTGGACTGAAAGTTACCCCATCAATTTCCCTGGTTCTGAGGCTTTAGGACTTGGACTGAGTCACCCTACGTGCATCCCAGGGCCTCCGGCTTTCATGTGGCATGTCATGGGATTTCTCAGGCTCCATAATTACATGAGCCAGTCCCCCTAATAAATCCCTTCTCATTTATCTGACCATCCTATTGATTTTGTCTCCCTGGAGAAGTCTGCATAACACAGATGCTAATAAGCCAAAACCAAGTGGCAAACACCTGCCATTGACATTCCTTCCCTTTTCTAATGACACTTAGCAACTGAGAACACAGGTAAAATCCTGTGTAATACTCAAGCCAGAAAAAACAAGCAAGTTTTGTAAACTTGCTTCTGCTAGTTTACAAAACTCAGCTCACTACCACAATCTACTATTATTCAAACACTGACTAAAAGAATGAACACCTCCCCCCCAAAAGGGCTAAAATCATTGATTTTTTTATTTAGATGCAAAAGATATAAAATGTTAATGACAAGCAATTTTAATTTTACTATTTCAATTTGTAAGATGTTGCTTGTGAAAATTCTCATTCACTAAAATGATAAATAAGATCTGTTATGAAACGATATTTTTGTAAGTGAAAGATGACCTATTTTCCTGACCTATTTTTTTTTCAGGAGTACTTATGGAAGAAAAAGTTCATCAAGTCTTCTGCTAAATAAAACCTTGAAGATGTAGGAAGACTAGGCAAACTCTTCCTATGAGTTACTTAAAATTCAGGAAAGTAGGCTGCACTGTTTGAATAGTGTCCCCGTAAAAAGTCATGTTATTTCCAGAACCCCAGAATGTGACTTTACTTGGAAATAGGGTCACTGCAGGTGTAATTAGTTAAGATGAGGTCATACTGGAGTAGAGTGGGCCCTATATCCAATATCACTGATGTCTTTCTAGGAAGAGGGGAAGAGACACAGAGACCAGCAAAAAGGGAAGGCAGCCATGTGAAGACAGAAGCAGAGACTGGAGAGATGCATCTGTAAGCTAAGGGAGATGACGGATTGCTGGCTACTACCAGAAACTATCAGAGGAGCGTGGAGCAGTTCTCCCTCCACTAGGAACCAGCGTGCTGACATTTCATTTCATTTCATTTCAGACTTCTACCCTACAGAAATGTGAGATAATGATTTGCTCTTAAGCCACACAGTTTGTGATGTGTTATGTCAGTCCCAAAAAATGAATATAAATTCCTAAAGAGTTTTAATAAAAGTGATAGGAATTAAAAACCACAGACAAGACTGATGGGACCTTCTAGCATTCTTCTACTTCTGCAATGTCTGTTGTTGATCTTCTGATCTTTCCTATTTTTCAGTTGTGATTGACCAAAGGCCCTTGAAAGAACAAAGAATCTAAAACAACAAAAACAAAGCTGTATACTTGTTTAGGGAGGCAGCATAGAATGGAAAGATAGGAGGGCTGTGTTTTACAAGATGAAAAGAAGTTTGCAGCAATGATTAAAAAAAGGGAAATTGGCATGGTCCTGTGTACCTCTGAATTCAGAAAACATGACACAGAACCTAAGTATATGTTAGTGCTCAATATATAGTTATTGAATAAATGGATGAATTAGAAAATAAATGAAGTGATTAAATAATCAATCTGTGGAAGAAGCAACACAAATGAGTAGACAACAGTGGAAAAGTTTAACTGAAAATTGAGATTGAATATCACTCATTTTTTTCAGGCAACAATTTTAGCATTTACAATTTTCCAGGCATTGTTGTTGGTGCTTGGGGTAATGAAAGAGCAATGCAAAGTCTTGCTGTCACAGACCACATGTGCTCAGAGTTTAGTAGAAAGGGGATAGGAGAAATCAGAGTTTGTGTGATTTTTTTTTTTTTTTATGGTAATACAGTTGGAGTTGAGTAGCCTAGAAAGAATGCAAGGGGAATTGATTTGCTTAAAATATCTTCCCCCTTCTATGGAAAGAGCAGAGAAATGTCTAGTCTCTGGATATAGGCAACTAGACAGTCACTTTTCTTATATTACTTTATCCCTTTCCCAGCCCCACAAAATGTGTAATCAGTCCCTTCCTGAGCAAAAAGGAAAAGAATGCCCCTTCTCTCTGGGATTTTATATCTGTCCCTAAGAAAAGCTGCTTTTATGCATATTTGGACACATGGCACAGTCGGGTGAGTATGAATCTGATTTGTTTAGTCAGAAAAGTAGCACAGGATGGGGCACTTTCAACACCAAATGATTATTGAACAGGTACTAAGGTAAAGCCTCTATGCAAAGCACTAAACTACGTGGTAGTGAGCTCTGGAAATTCTCTAATGAAAGAAACATACTGTGATCTTCCTAGTGAGTCTGGATAAAATTGGAAAAATGTATCTGTAGAAGATACATTTGTGTGAAAAATGACGGTCCTTCTATGTTGAACTGCAGCTGTATTTTTAGAGGTTATTCTGTCTCAGCTCAAATTAAAGTTGAGTTTCTCGTGGGCTGTTTGTGGCTTAAAGTCAGTTATTTAACTGGATGGTCAGAAATGACCAGGAAATCAAACATATTTCACAGTATTAACTATCACTATAGCCTGTTAAGTAATACTGCACAATAGTGGTCTTTTGAAAATTATTTTGAATGTTAGATTCTATTCTGGTTTGGAGCAAGGGGTAAAATATAAGCAGTTAAATGGATTTTTAATGAAATTTTACAAGCAAAAGAATTAATGCCCAAGGTACAGAATTATTAATTCTGGAAATGATTCTCATAGTCCTCTATTATTTTAAAATCTATGTGCCTATTTTTAGGAATTATTTAGAAATTATAATTGCTCTGATAAATGACAGGCATCTATATCAAAAATTATGTTTTTCTCATATTTATTATTAAAATATTTATTAACTAAACTTTTTCAACTCAGTCTTTTTTATGTTTTCAAATGCTTCATGACTAAGTTTTAAAAATCTGTTTAGTTTATAATTTTTATGTTTCGTTCATTTTGATGTGATTGGCATTTGAGTGGAGTTATTTGTATACCCAACATATTTTAGGTATTTAACCCAGAAGTAAATCATTGATTAATCTACACTTGAGGAAATATGATTCAGGGAGAAGGGAGAGATTGCATCTTATGGACTGCACTAAAGCTAGGGTGTCACGGGCTTGATGGTCACAATGACTTCAGGAACAACAAGCAGCAAGACTGACCTCCCAGATCTCAGGGCTGGCAGGAGCATGGTTTTAAGTTCCGTCTGTGGGAGTTCTCAGCTTCTGACATAAAAGGCTGCTTTATACAAAATAGGCCTGGAAGGAGCTCAGGCTCCAGTTAGAGGGGAAGCGCAGCAGAAAGACAAGGAAAAGTAGGGCAAGGGTGATGTAGCTCCTCCTGCTAACTTGTGGGAACTAACAGGTTTCATCAGAACGTTACTGATGATTTCTCAGAACAATTTGTAGAGATGATTGTAAGTAGTAGAAGGATATTAAAACATTCACGGGTGCTGACAGTAGCCCTGGCAGTTTGGAGTACGGGAACTACTCAGGGGTCCAGGGCAGCAACCAGACGTAGTGACTGGCAGTGCCTGGACCAGCCGAGGTGCCAATGTCTGGGGCCCACCAGGGAACATCACTCAGTGAAAAGACTGGGGTGCAAGAAAATTAAGAATAACTGGGGCTGTGGCTGACCAAAGATTTCATGTCCTGTTTACAGCCATTCACCAGATTTAGAATGAAGTAAAGGAAGACTTCTTCTTCTTCTTTTTTTTTTTTGCACCCACTTCCCTTTTTTTACACCCACATAATAAATCACCTGGAGCAAGAATTAGGCCTGTTAACCTCCCTTCTTTTAGTACCTCATATGTAACTTAGGAAAAAAAGAAAAAAAAAAACCCAAAACCAATATGTTCTGTTATAAATGAATGTTTTGTAAGGGGAAGGCATCATTTTCATTTTCTATAAAAATACTTCTGGGCAAAAATAATTTTTTTATTTCAGAATATTACAAAAAAAGTAAGCAAACTAATTATTGTATCCTCACCTGACTACATTGGGTCTATTTAAAAATTCAGAACATAAACATCAGGAAATGCCTTTATCCTCTCAGTATTTAAAGGTGAGAGAGGGGAAAAAAAAAAAAAAAAGAATAAGTGAGAAATTCCAGTGCCTGGACATTCCCAGGCTAATTTCTAGACAAGTGAGTTTTGATAAGTTCAGGTTTCAGATAAGGATTTTTTTTTTTTCTCTCATGTTGGTTTTTCTAAATGGTGAGTAAAAATGTTCCTGAAAGGGCCTGAAAAAAACAGATCATGTCAATGCGGAGAATTACTGACATAAGATTTTAGTAAATTAACATAAGAGTGGCACCCTACAATGAATATTATTTGGAGGTGATTTAATAATCCCCTCCCCTATAGTAACCCATTTATAAATGTAGGTATGTGTCTGTATGCATTAAGAAAGATTAGTGCAGAGTTCTTAGTCTTTCTTCCTGGCAAACACACAAAATAAATGTGAATAATTGAAGCCATTACACAGACATTTTTGCTCTAAAATCCTCTAAGTGAATAGTACAGTAAAAACAATAGCAACATCCTACCTTCTGCCTTAAACATAATAGATAATATTAACATATTGAACGTTTTTAATGAGAAAAGATTAGATTTCAAACTGCCTTAAAGATTCATGAAGTAATATTTTTAGCCTCAATCACTCAGATAATTTCTAAAGCAATTCTTCCCTTTACTTTGTTTACACAGATACAGCCTTTGATTGAAATGATTTAGTTGTTGATCAATCTGGTATATTTTTACCTTCCCACATCACAGCACGTCATGGAATAAAAATGTACCTTTCGGTTCTCAAATGTACCAAACACATTTTCTGCGGTCAAGTCCCTTTCTTCTAAATTTGTTTGGAGGACCTCATAGGATGCAAGGCCTCTGACAAGGGAAGCATTTTAGCACCAACACTACAAAAGCTTCTGTGTTCATATGGGAAATATCTTCCCCTGAATTAAATTTAACCTCTTTAGTACTCCCATTTAGCCACCTGATAAATCCACTTGAGCTATCTTTTGGGGAGAGAGGGGGACATGGGAACAATAACACTTCCTTTTTGAACAGTTTAATAAAGCTTTGTGAGATTTCAAGATGAAAGATAATGTGTAATTCTGATAGTACCCTCCAAAGCTCTGCATTCATGGATCCAATTACGTTTTTTGTCATGGTAAAAGCCACAGTGGCGATATTAAATGGGAGTGTGGCTTAAGAATTAAGGCCCTGGAGTCCGGATATCTGGTTTCTAAAGTTGACTTAATTTCTGCTTTCTTATCTAACTATGGGTATGCAGCTTAATGTCTTTACCCCTATGTCTCTCTCCATAAAATGCCTAGCAAATATCTGAGAAATACTTTTAAAATGACAGTGCAAATTGCCGTTTAGAATCACCTTAGAAGGTCTAGGAAACAAGGAGGTGAGTGTTAGAAAAGGGAAATACAATCTTCTGCTTAATTTTAGATTTATCATAAAGTTTTTCTTTGGCTTTTTAAAAGTCATGAGATTTCTAGAAGAGGAATGACATTTTCAAAGCCTTAAGGACACTTGTGAAAAAAAAGTACTCTTTTAACTATTCTTTATTTCTCACCAAGATTTTGACTCTGGCTTTTCTCCAGCTTCCTCTCTTTCCTCATTCTCAATTCCAAGTTGAAAGGAGTAACTGCCATGTTAACTTCCAATTCTAGAGTATTTTGTTTTAGCTTATTTGTTTCATATAATTTTTATAAATGTATGCATGTCAGATTTTATTTCCTCATAGTTGTATACACGATTACTGACTTCAGATGTTCAGTCCCGAAACCTTCAAATTCATTCATTTATGTATGAAATAATTGATTCTAAATTTGTAGCATTATCTGATTTTATCTGGACATTCAAGCTGATAGAACATTGTCATTTATTGACTTATCTATTATCCTTTGTAATGAGGCAATCATAAAGTAACTGAATTGTGATCTTTTATGATCATCAAACTACCATACTCTTAAAACATACATACACATATATTTCTGATAATAAGCAGTGTTCTGAGTATCAGTCTTTTGAAAAATGTTTAACAAACTAGAATAATTTCTCTCTTCCCATACAATTCCTGCAACTATATGGTTTAGGTATTTTTTAAGGACTATGGTGAAACATCACAGCCCCATTGACATTTTTCTCAATAAATCAAAGATTTATTCAATATGAATAATTAATTTCGTTACCTATAGTAATAAAGGTTGTCATGGAAACCTTTATAATCTAATGAGTTATCATAGAAATAGTCAATGCAAGTAAATAAAATATATATATATATTTTTGAATTAGACCATCTGTTGTAGAATTGTAAATTCTAATCCTCTTTGGCAAGATAAACTTCTAGAATGAATGCCTTTTCCAGGATTTTACCTACAATGTATTCTTACCTAACTTCTTGTTATATAGGAAATTTTGGTAGAAAAGTTGCAGAAATTAGTTTCACTTTAGAGATATGAGAATTTATTTAAGTAGCTTTCCTGTAGGATAAAGATTAGGTAGCTCTGATTAGAATTCTAGAATGAAAATGAGTTGAAATAACCTCTTGCAGAACTCCTCTAAATTTAACTTTGCTTCAGACCAATAAACTATAGCCTTTACTACTTTGTAGACAGATTATAGCTCATCAGGATGACTAAAAATCACTGTGAAATTGCTCTGTAATAGTTCTGTTGCTATGCCTATAAATATAATATCACTGAGTGACTTTGCCATTTTCTAGCTGCTCAGCCATACTTTTTTTCTGTGACAAAAGACTTCAGAAATACTGTAAATGACCCATTAAAATAGCCTCTGTTATAATATGAAAAGTCAACATTACATTGTCAAGTTAAATAATTAATAGATTATTGAATTTCAGAACTATTTTTGAAATCATATTTTATAATTATTTTAACTTAACTTATTTTTTCTACCTGTATATAAAGGTAAAATAAAATTATTTGAATTTCACTTATGTTCTACAAATCCTAAGCTATAACAAATAAAAGCATTATTTTGGGAGGGAAAGTAGTATGAAGATACCTCAAAGAACTAAAAGTAAAACTACCATTTCATCCAGCAATCCCACTGCTGGGTATTTACCCAAAGAAAAAATATGAAAAAAAAAACACCTGTATTTGAATGTTTACAACAACGCAATGCACAGTTGCAAAAATGTGGAAACAACCCAAGCGCCCATGAGTACATGAGTAGATTAATAAAATGTGGCATATGTATACCATGGAGTTCTACTCAGGCAAAATAAATAAATAAATAATGGTGAACTAATACCAGTTGTATTAACCTGGATGGAGCTGGAGACCATTCTTTTAAGTGAAGTATCACAAGAATGGAAAAATAAACACCACGTGTACTCACCATCAAATTGAAACTAATCAGTCAACACCTATGTGCACATATGAAAATAACATTCATCGGAAATGAAGCAGGTGGGAGTGGGGTGGTGGGGATGGGTAAATTCACACCTAACAGGTACAGTGTGCACTATCTGGGGGATAGGCATACTTATAACTTTGACTCAAATGGTACAACAGCAATTTATGTAACCAAAACGTTTATGCCCCCATAATATTCTGAAACTAAAAATATACTCAATAAATAAATAAAAAGGCTGTCGTAAGGGATAATAAAAGATAGGTAGAATCAGATGTTGCAGCTGGGCAGAGGTGGAGTATTAAGTGGTCAAACAGTTGAAAACTGGGAAACATCTTTAAGTATTTATATTTAAAACATACACACAGACACACACACATTAGAGTAGACAGTCTGAAATTCACACTTTTCCTTTATCATGTTATTACTGTGTATGGACAAGCTTATTTTCCAAATATTCCTCCCATCTCAATATAATGTTGTTCTCAAAGTATGGCAAAACATCACCATCACCCAGGATGCTTGATGCAGGTGGAGATTTTTGGAATGATCCAGATTTACCAGTGATATGGAGCCTTGTGATCTGCAAATTTAACACTTTCTTAAGCAATTCTTCCAAGAAATAAAACTCAAGAACAACTACTAGAGTTTGATGAGAAAATATGAAGAAGCCAGTGAATACCTATTTTTTAAAAAGAGTTTTAAAGTAGATACCATGTCTTAGAGAAATGAAGAATTTTAAGCTAGAAAAAAAAATTGAAATAGAGTTTAATCTAACATTAAATAGTTCAAAGTGTATAGCTTTCTCATGATTATAAAGCTTAAAATGAAGTAAGTATATTCTCTGTGTGGGGATGAAATGCAGAGTAAATGACTCAAGGACATCACCATCTGTAAATGCTTCTTTGGCATTTAAAATAAATATCTCTATGTCCTTCCTTCCAGCTATTCGTCCTCCCTTCTCTCTACTCCTGCCTTCCCTTCTTTCCTTCTTCCTTCCATCTATTTCTCTTCCTCCTCCTTCCTCCTGGTCTCCTTTGGTGCAAAGGTATTTAAACTGACAGAGGATAGATACTAACACACTTTGGTTTAATGATTGGGTAGAGATTATAGGACTTGTCTATTTTACTTACCTTTCTGGAGTATTTTGGTCAGAACTAAAGTTTTCAAATAAAGACGCCAATGTAGTGTGTTACTTGAAATACACACATCTGTATTTTGAAAACCAGTTTAAATGAAGGGGTGACTTCTTTTCTCTGGATCAGACTACACTTTGAATCATTTAATTATAGTAAGATAAAAACATCAGTATGTCAAGAAAAAATTAATTGTGGCATCTCATCTCTTTATTCCACACGTAATGTAGGGGGTGAGCTGTGTTGACACAATGCCTGCATAGCCTTTCTACAGCTCAGTATCTTACCATTAAATCATCCATTCATCACTCCCCTGAGTGAATATCAGGAGGTTTCCTTTTCCCCATCATGAGGGCTTTCTTCCTTTGCTGACCATAAGACAGTTTTTGAAGGGGATCTTAGGTTATCTTAGGATTTTGTGAGATGTTATGCTCGGTTAAATGATTCCTTTAATTTTGATGTGTAAAAAGAATGGAGTATAATTGTGAATTCAGGGAAAAATTGTGAAAGATTGTGAAATAGGCTATAAAGATTACCAAATCACCCATCCAGTGCAATTTTCCAAGATTTCTCTGCTATTCATAGTTTTTGAACTATTTTCTAACTTTGTAATTTTTAAAAAAAATAATATAAACCATTCTCTTTCTTCCAGAAAAGTGAAAAGTTGTGTCTGGTGAAATGCTATTGATTATTACTCTGTGAATAGACTTGTTTTACCTATAAATAATTTTAAATTCCCCTTTGAAATTGGTTGTAACATCTTACTGTTTCTCTCATTAGCTAATCATATAAAATGTTTGCTGTGTTCATTTTAATTTGTATGAATTTAGGATTAAACATTTTTAATCCATTTTTAATTCATAACATACCCTTTCTTCTAGCCAATTAGCATTCCCTTCTTTATTATCTAGTAAGTAGCAATAATATACATGAAATTCTGAGCACCTTGAGTTATTTTTCATACTAAAGCATGAATATTTCCCAGACGTTCTCTTGACAACATCATCCTCCAGGTAAATATTATCATATCACATCTATGCTAGTATCTTCTTTGTCCTATAACTGGTACCTACTGCAGATTCTATATCATTTCTTCCAGCCCATATCCTTGTTCTAGGACAATATGAAGTGCATATGACACATGTTTGGTTTGACCAATATTATACTCTGTAAAATTGCTATAAGTCACTTACCAAACAGCACTTTTATAATAGAAGAGGTTTGGCTGCTCTGCATGTATAAGCCACTTTATTACATCCATATAGATAAGATTTCTTAAGGAATTTTGCTTTTAGCAATCTAGCCTCTATAATTCATATAATGAAAAACAGACAATATTAATGAATGTGTCATATGATATTTTGTTAGTTGACTTAAAAATGGGAAAAATAACAAGGCATAGGATCAAAGTCATTTTAAATTATTAGCCACAGTAGCAAAAAAAAATTTAAAAAAAGGAAGAAAAGTGAGAAAAAGTTACCAGCATGACTACCCATAGAAATTTCAAATCCAAGAAAACCTTGAAAGTAAGAGTATTTTACATGGTAGTAGTCTGCTTAATATGTAACAAAGATATCTGCTTTATATTAGAAATAGTGTTTGGTAATCCTTAAGGGATTATTTTTCATCTCAATAGTTTGTTCTGATTATAGACATAACAAGAATATAACTCCAGTCTCCTCTGGCAAAAAAAAAAAAAAAATTCTAAATGAGCAAGAGGATTAATTCAGTAAAGACAGATATCAAGCCTGCAGACAAGAAAATGGATCAAATTATGGTTAGGAAGATTAAAGAAGTAAAAATCCAGCAGTTGGAATTTATTGTAAAATCAAATACTAAGAAATCATCCAAGGAATAGAAAACTAAAAATAGTCTTCATTATGGGTTAAAAAAGACGTGGAGGCATTCTCTTCTTTGCATTCAGTAGAGACTGAGAAAGCACAACTGCCAGAAAATTGAATGTTGGTTGTAAATGTTTGGAAATAGGATGAAAGCAAATTAGGTAATTATAAAAAACCTTCTTCAATTGGTTTCCCTGCAGACCACAAAATTCAGTTTGCAACTCCTTTTTTTTCTTGACAAATTTAGGGCTTTTATAAGAGCCACGACAGCAAAAGAAGGAATACTACCAAAAACTCCATTTGAATCTACTTTAATTACTTTTGAGTCCAGAAACCATAATTAGAAAGTAATTTACAACCTCGAGTTTGTAAAATCTGTAAACTCTTACAGGGATGGTGAAGACAGAGAAAGCTTCAGATGTAGTGACCCTAAGAAGCTCATTAGTTCATAATATATCTATATATCTCACCTCCATCTACCTGCCAGAAATGTTTAAAATTTTCACCATTGGTATACTACTCATGGCCCTTATTTTTGTGGGTTTGGTGAATATGTGAGAGAAATAAAATAGTTAGGATTAGATAATGTGAATTTCTTTTTCACTCATTGTCACTATTAGAAAACACAGCCCTAATAAAATGTGACATGACAGAATTCGTTTTAATGATGGGAAAATTTGCAAGTTGAAGGGGAGGACATACAGGCAGGGAAGGACAGTATGCGCCAAGGAGGCTAAGAGTGGGTGAATGATAAAAGAAAGTACAGAAAATTCTGCCTTTCAACCATTTTGTGGTTAATATCCTGCCTAGCACTAATATTATTGAACGGTATGGTATAGTGCTTAAATATCTAAACAAAATGATGAATCTCTCCTACTTGTAGAAATGTAGATGCCTTACCTACTTCTACATATATATGTTCTGAAGCATACTGATATCTGGTGCCTTTCCTAATTTTACACTTGTTTTTAAAGGGAGGGTTGATCTGATGAAAACATGCAATTGGAAAAAATTCCACTGCTATTTCCACATTTTTTAACTCATGTACATGCACGGCTATCAAGATTAGCATGAGAATAGATATTTGCTCAAAGATCCCTCAACTTTTGATGTCTGGCTTCTCTCTGTTTATCTACCATTATTTCCATAATATTTTATTGTGATTCCATAAACCAGGGACAAATCTCTGAAAGGGGTAGTTTTCCAAGACATGGCCATCATTAGAAGACAATAAGCTTGTTTTCATTTCAACATCCTTAGCTTTGTTAAAGGCTCAGTGGAGGAAATTAACATACTGAATGCCTTACAATGAAAATTGTCTCTAATTATTTTGCTTCTCAAATTATTCCACCAGGCATTGATTGGACTTTTTAAATTCATTCCATATCTGTTACCCTCAGATAACAATTATAATTTTTTATTGTTGTTAAAGAGAATCTATTAATTGCAATATGATTATTCTACTAAATAAAATTAAATAAAATTACTTGGGTAGCCAGTATATTCAAGTAATCATTAATTTTGGTCAGAAATTAAAAGTAAGGTATGCCAAATACAAAAATATATAAACTTGGCACTCAAAGACTAATCATCTGGGCATTTTGGGCAAAATAAAATTTAATTAGAAAAACCCATGAAAATGTATGTGCAAATTGTGCTATCAAGGGTGCAGTAGTCGGCAAAATTTTCTTTGGTCTCCTCAAAGATGTCCATGTCTTAATCCCAATAATCTGTGGCTACATGGTCCCACACAGCAAAGGGACTTTGCAGGTGTGATTAGTGTTAAGGACTTTAAGATGGAGAAAGCATCCCAGATTATCCCAGTGGCTCCAATCTAATCACACGAGTCTTTAAAAGCAGAGAATGTTTCCTAGCTGTGCTCAGAGGAAGATGTGATGGAGAAAGACCTTAGAGTGATACACGTTGCTGGTTTTCAAGATATAGGAAGGGGCCACAACCCATGGCATGCAGGTGGTTTCTAGCACGTAAAAAAAGCAAGTGAAAAGACTCTCCCCTGGAACCTCCAGAAATAACGCAACCCTGCCTATATCTGCCATGTGAGCCATTTTTCAAACTTCAAGGAAACCTGTAAGATAATGAATATGTGTGTGTGTTTTAACCACCAATCTGTGCTAATTTGTCATGGCAGTGTTAGAACACTAAAACAAGGCATGCAAGACATTATCTGTCATCGTTTATATTAACAAAAGCTCTGAAAATAGCTATCCTTTACCTATGTCTTTTTCCCCCCAGTCATAACCCTCTAGAGATTTAATAGAATTAAACAGATTATTAAGGGAGAAGATATAGACCCTGGCTTGGGTTGTTGCCTATAGATATTTACAAGCTGCAGAAAACCGCTGCCTTAAATTCCTACTTTACACAAATAAAGCATGAGATTTAGTAAAATAATTTAATTTTTGATATTTTATAGAGAGATATCTATCTCTTTTTAAGCTTTGAAAAATCTTCTATATGTTTCACAGGGTTGCATTTTTTGAATTATAACTGTGAATGGTCATTAACACTCCAGAAACAAAAAGGTTCATTTTAATTGAAAAAATTGGATTCCTATATCTTGCAAATTAATTGAAGTTCCTCTATGCTTGAAAATATGTCAAAAGTATTATGTAGCTTTACCACAATTTAATCTACCTTCCAGAAGAATTTAAATTAATATAAAGATAAAAAGTAACACAGCAGTGGAGTTTAAAGAGATTTCAGATTTTCTCAGAAGACTGTTACTTTGAAAACCTATGAAATAGACTTTACCCAATTTATATCTAGATTTAAAAACTAAACGAAATACTGGTAGTGTTCAGATTCTTTTATGCTTTGCACAAAGGAGTAAAAATAAGCAACATCAATGGAGCATATAATACATATCAGATTTGGCACATGTAATGTTTTTAATCTTATCACCAATCCAGCCAGATAAGTATTAGCTTTTATTATTATTATTATTATTTTTACAGATGAGGAAATTGAGGTTCACATTTTGTTACAGCTGGTGCAGTCATACAGCTGGTAAGTGGCTGGCAGAAGAATTCATTCCAGATTGAACTGGCTCCGAAGCCTTTGCTTTTTAAAATCTCCAACCTAGTGCCTCTTCCTTTCAACTGCAAAATAAGCAAAAAGATAATCCTATGTCTACAGAATGCTAAACAAATTTCCCGTGAACAAACAATTAATATAGGCAAATAGGGGTGTGTTTTTAGGGGGTTCTAACAGTGGAACTCTACTTGCCGGACAAAGATTAAAGGTGCACACAAACTCTTTGATCCTCTTCCCAGGAGGAAGTGAGGCCAGTGACTCCTCCCCTTGCACATGGGTGATCCTTGGACATGTTCCGCTTAGACTGATAGAATATGGCAGAAGTGAGGCTGTACCTGGAATGTACCCAGGCTCCCAATTCTGACAGCTTCTACTTCCTGTCTCTTGGAGCATTCGCTGTGGGAGTCCAGAGCTGCCATGCAAATGTTTGATTGCATTGAGGCTGCCATGCTTAAAAAATCCCAAACTAACCATATGAAGAGGCCACAGAGAGAGTCAGCAACTGTCAGCTTTTCTAGACTTTCGGGTTCTCACAGCTAAATCACAGGCATTTGTGAGTAGAGATGAACCTTCCTGATAGGTCCTTCTCAAATCCCTGCCCCAAAGAATCATAACATATAATAGTAAACTCTTACTGTAAGCCACTAAGTTGGGGTGGAGTTTGTTATTTAGCGAAAGATAATCAGAACGCTGCCCCATACAATAGTTGATAAACTTGTTCTTTGTTAATTATTATATGTAGTGACTACTCACACACAAATGATTTACTTTATTCTACTTTCTGGTTTTCCAGTAAATTTTAAGAAATGGAAATGTTGTCTATGGAAATCTTACTTAAGGTCAGCATTGTTGTTCTAATTTCTTTGTAAATGGTAAAATATTAAATAATTGTTAGTCATTCATATTTAAAGAAATTCGATTATTTTGTTAATGCCTTAATGCCCTGCATATAGACATTCAAGACTAGTAATATGACTTGTCCAGGTTTTTATATTTTAAAAATAACTTGCCATCCCAATAATGCCAATTTTTAGGCTACAAATTTGTGTGAAATAATGAAAATTTTGGAATAATTAAGCATACAAATTTTACCAGGAGAAATATTTCGGATGGTGGAAGTGTTTATATTTTTTTACAATTTAAGAGTTTACAGCACCAAAATGAGCAATTGCAGACATATCTGGGGGTTACAATTTCTGGTATGGCATGATGACAACCCTCTTACTTAGTGTCTTGCTCATGTAGTATCTTGCATCAGTTGGCTGCTGGCTCCAGGACAGAAACATGAGCCCTGAGGATTCTCCGTGCAGGCCCACCATTCATTCACATTCATGAGGATGTTAGGATGATTTGGGATTTTCAGGCTTAGGATGTATCCTTCAGTTGATGTGGAAAGGAGCTCAGGACACTTTTGGAGACTTCCCATCACTGAGCTCATGCACAAGGCTCTGCACAGATGGCACAGGACAGTCAGAGACTGTCCTGAGGAAAGCACTAGACCAGACAGACTCTATACTAAGGCAGGTAGACAAGGGAAAAGCCAGGTATTCACATGGACTGAGCTTTACCCAGAAAGACTAAGATTTTGCTTGAAGCATCACAAAAACAAGTAGAACTCATTCACGGAAACTTTCACAGGACGTGACTGTTGTACCCATTATAGGGGCCCTGGCTAATCTTTGACTTATGATAGCATCATATGACAATGTTGACTGTGAGGAAAGAAACATAACTCTAAAAGTACACTGTCCAATATGGTGGCCCCTAGCAAATGTATGGTTATTGAATTAAAATTAATGCTTTAGTTCCTAAGTGACACTCACTATATTTCAAGTACTCATTAGCTACACACACTTAGCTACCATATTGGATGGCACAGACATAGACCATTTCCATTACTGCAAACAGTTCTACTTGACTGTCCTTCTCTGGAATTAATCCAGGTTTGGAGGTATCTAGAAAAGTAAGATGCTAAATCTCAGTGCCATACTCTGCTTATTGCTCAAATAATAGGCTTGTTTATATGTATAGTTGATCTGGAGAACTTTAAAAGCATCTAGTTCCTACAGACTATGTTGCTGGACTTTGAAATTGTACAGCAGGAACTTTAATTCTAGTGGGGACCTCTCATTCATCCACTGAGTTAAAACTGTTCCTAAGATTCATTTACCCATTCAGAAAATATTTTCTCAGACCCATTATTTACCAAGTGCTATTGTAGAACTGAGATACTTTGGTAAGCAAAATGAATAAGGTCTCTGCTCTTATGCTTCTTACATTCTACACGGTTGATACAGATAGAAAAAAATCAAACATGTAAAATCATTTCACACAGTACTAAGTTCTATGAAGAATATATTTTAAAAGGGGCTTGGATGAGTGAGGTTGATTTTCAGGTAGCCAGAAAAAGTTTACTTGAGGATGAGCTAGTCATACAAAAAAAAAAAAAAATCAAATATTCATTTGTTCCACAAATATTTATTTAATATCTATTATTACTTGGCTATTGTAGTAGGTTGCCAGTGTAGGGTTTTATTAACATAATTAAAACACAATAAAATATGTTAGATATTCAAAGGCCCACTCTCACTTAATGAATTAGGAACTTGATGATGTGCTCCAGAAATTGGTATACTTAAAAATCATCAAAAGTAACATTTAGGTACTTTTGGAGTACCAGAATGGAGACAATGCCTGAATACTACTTTGAACTCAATCCACAATGAGAAACAATTAAAAAGAAGCAAATCAAAATCATGACTGGCTGGAAGCAAGATGGCAGACTAGAAAATCCGCCAGCCATAGTGTCTCTACAAGAAAGATAGATTTTAGAAGAAAGTGGAAAAAAAAAAGGTAGACAAACATAGATCAGATGAGGGTCAGGAGGAAGAGTGTCTGAAACTATAGGAATCTTCATGGGAAGAAGTTGCAGAGCAGAACTGGAAAGAGAAAGGCATTGGCAGGGTCTAAACCCCAGGAGACTTGGAGATCAGTGACGAACGTAAATGAAGTGGTTAAATTCCCCTCCCTTGCATCTCAGACTGCTGGTGGGCTCCCCAGCTGCTGGGGAGACCTGCCAATACCATCCCAGAGATGGCTGCCACTAGTGAGCCATGAGCCTCTTGTGGACAGGGCACAAGGCTCCCAGCTCCCTTTGGGCACTTCCTGCCCCATAGACCAGGGCCAATATGTAGATGCCATATTGCTTCATTCTTCCCTTCCCCTTCCCTACCCACATCTGCCAAGAGAGACAATTTGGCTACCACCTGGAGGCATCCACAAGGAAGGGGTCCTTTCCTTTGTGAGCCCTGCAGTGGACTGAAGGGTACTCAAACTGTGAGCTCCCTACCTGCTGGCCCACCTAGCTGCTACTTGTCTGGTGACTCCAGGAGAGTGGGGCAAATCCCGAGGCAGAGAGACATTGATCTAGCTTGGGCACCCTGTGGGTGACTGGAGACCAGCACTCCTCTCCCTGGTAGGGTCTGGGATTCATGTTCAGGGCCCAGGGGACATGCCTGAAGACCAGATCCCATACATCCAGGTCGTAGTCGCATTGCTTTGGGGCACAGAAGAAATATTTGTGAACTAGTCTACTGAGACGTTTGTGCCTTCAGGGGCAGATCAGAGTGGGTCTTAGCTACCGCTTTTTTGAAATAAGTCAGTTGCAGAGACAAAACAGAGAAAGAAGAGAAAAGAGCAAAGCCTAGAAGAAATGTAGGATTACATGAAGAGGCCTAACATGAGAATTATAAGCATCCCTGAGGGTGAAGAAGAAAGTACGCAATGGTTGGATAAACTCTTTGAGAATACAATGGAGGAAAATTTCCCTGACCTTCCTAAAAATCTAGATATCCAGGTATAAGAAGTTCAGAGGACTCCTGAGAGATTCATTGCAAACAGGAAGACACCATAACACATAGTCATCACACTGGCAAAAATAAATATGAAAGAGGATTCCTATAGTGTGAAAGGCAAAATAAGCAGGAAACCCACAAAGGAAAATCCATCAGACTAACTGCAAACTTCTCAAATTATACCTTACAAACCAGAAGTGACTGGGACATCATTCTTACTCTTTTCAATAGAATAATGTCCAGCCTAGAATCTTGAACCCTGCAGAACTAAATTTCTCATATAAGGAGAAATAAAGACCACCTCAGACAAGCAAAGACTGAAGGAATCCATAAAGACAAGACCTGCCCTCCAGGAAGTACTCAGAACACCATTATACATGGATCAGCACAATAAACACCAGTGTAAAGTCATCCGAAAGCTAAAGGTCAAAGACCAGATACCACAATGGCTCAAAAGAGAAAACAAAGCAACAAAGTTCAACTCAACAGAATGAATAGAAAGCTGCCCCACTTATCAATTCTTTCAATAAATGTGAATGGCTTGAACCACCCACTAAAGAGACATAGGCTTGACAAATGGATTAATATCCATAAGCCAAGTATCTGCTGTCTTCAGGAAATTCATCTACCTCACAACGGTACATTCAGACTCAAGGTGAAGGGATGGAAAAAATATTTCATACAAATGGAAGCCAAAATAAAGCTGGTGTAGTAGTTCTGACGTCAGATAACTAAGTTATCTGAAATAAACAGATATCTTCAAATAAACAAAAGTAATGAAAGACAATGATAGTCACTATATAATGGTGAAGGGTACAATTAAATAAGAAGATAAACAATTCTAAATATTTATGTACATAACTCAGGTGCACCCAGATTCATAAAGCAAATCCTACTTGATTAAAAAAATGATAAACAGCAATACCATAATAGCTGGAGACTTCAACACCTCTCTGACTGAACAGGACAGATGCTCCAGACAGAAAATAAAATACAATGGACTTAAACAGAACTCTGGAACAAATGGGCCTGCCTGCTATTTACAGAACATTCTACTACAAAACCACTGAATATACATTTTTCTCATCAGTTCACAGGACATTCTCTAAGGTTGACCATATCCTAGGCCACAAAGCATTTCTCAACAAATAAAAAAATAGAAATTATACATCTTTTCAGAACACAGTAGAATAAAATTAGAAATTAACTCCAAAAGAATCTCTCATCTCTACACAAAGTCATGGAAACTAAACAACCTTCTGCCAACGGATTATTAGGTGAAAGAGGAAATTAAGATAGAAATCAAAAGATTATTTGAATTCAATGATAAATGAGACAGAAGTTATCAAAATCTGTGAGACACAGCTAAAGCAGTCCTGAATGGAAAATTTATATCCATAAATATCTACATCCCAAAACAGAACAATCACAAATTGACAGTCTAATGAATGATATCAAAGAACTGGAAAGGGATGAGCAAATTAACCTCAAACCCAGCAGAATAAAAGGAATAACAAAGATCAGAGCAGAACTAAGTGAAATCAATAACAACTACAGCAACCAAAAAAGAAAAAGAAAAACTATATGGAAGATTAATAAAACAAAAAGTTGGTTCTTTGAAAATATAAAAAAAAACTGACATATCTCTTGTTAGATTTAACAAGAAGCAGGAAAGAAAGGACTCTAATAAGCTCCATCAGGAATGAAAAAGGAGAAAATACAGGTGATACCATGGCAATACAAAATGTTATCTATGAATACTATAAAAATAATTAAGCACATAGCTTTGAAAATGTGGACAAAATGGACAAATTTGTAAAAACACACAGCCTCCCTAGGATCAATCAGGAAGAAAAAGAATTCCTGAGCAGACCGATATCAAGTACTGAAATTGAAGCAGCAATAAAAAACCTTCCTAGAAAGAAAATTCCTGGATCAGATGGTTGCACACCCAAATTTTACCAGACCTACAAAGAAGAACTTGTGACTAACCTTCAGAAACTATTTCACAAAACCAAAAGGAAGGGATCCTCCCCAACAGGATTTATGAAACCAACATCACCCTGTTACCAGAACCAGGAAAGGATGAAACAAAATAAAATGTACAGATCAATATCCCTTATGAATATAGATGTAAACATTCTGAACAAAATCATAGCCAACTGAATTCAGGTGCTAAACAAAAAAATAATCCATCATGACCAAGTGGGCTTCATCCCACAGATGCAGGGATCGTTCAACATATACAGCTCTATAAATGTAATACACCACATAAATAGAAGCAAAAACAAAGATCATATAATCCCCTCAAGGCGTAGAAAAAAACAACAAAATTCAGCACCCTTCTATGACAACACTTAACAAAATAAGCATAGAATGGATTTACCTAAAAATGATTAAAGCCATATATGACAAACCCATAGACAACATCATACTGAATGGGGAAAAATTGAAGGCATTCCCACTTAGAACTAGAACCAGACCAATTGCCCTCTATCACCTCTTCTATTCAACATAGTGCTGAAGTCCTAACTAGAGCAATCAGACAAGCGAAGTAAATCAAGGGCATCCAAATTGGGCAGAAGAAGTCAAACTATCACTCCTTGCTGATAACAGGATCTTATATCTAGAAAACCCCAAAGATTCTGGCATGAGACTACTGGAATTGATAAACAAATTCAGCAAAGCCTCATGTTACAAATCAATGTACACAAATCAGTAGCATTCCTAGATGCCAACAACTGTCAATTGAGAACCAAATTGAAGACTCAATACTCTTCACAGTAACAACAAAGAAAATAAAATACCTAGGAATATATTTAATTAAGGAGGTGAAAGACCTCTAGAGGGAAAACTTGGAAACACTGGGGAAGGAAATAGCAGACAATGTAAACAACTGGAAAACCACACCATGCTCATGGGTCAGCAGAATAAACAAAGTTAAAATGTCTCTACTACCCAACGTGATCTACTGATTCAATGGGATCCCTATTAAAATAACATCATTTTTCACAGATCTAGAAAAAATAACTATATGCTTTGTATGGAACCAGAGAAGACCCTGTATAGCAAAAGTCATATTAAGCAAAAGGAACAAATTGGGAGGCATCAATTTACCAGACGTCAAGATATACTACATGGCTATAGTAACTAAAACAGCATGTTATTGGCACAAGAATAGAGACATAGACCAATAGAACAGAACTGAAAACCCAGATATAAAACCAACCTCATATAGCCATCTAATCTTTGACAAAGCACACAAAAACATACACTGGGGGAAAGAATCCCTATTCAATAAATGGTGCTGGGAAAATTGGATACCTACATGCAAAAGAATGAAACAGAATCTGCACCTCTCACCTCACAAAAATCAACTCATAGTCAATAACAGACTTAAACATAAGGCATGAATCTATAGGGATTGTAGAAGAAAATGTTGGAAAAACACTTACAGACATTGGCATAGGCAAAGAATTTATGAAGAAGACTCCAAAGGGAATCGTGGTCACAACAAAAAGAAATAAGTGGGACCTGATCAAATTAAAAAGCTTCTGCACAGTCAAGGAAACTATCACAAGAGCAAACAGACAAGCTACAGAATGGGAGAAAATATTCTCATGCTACACATCCCATGAAGGGCTGATAACAAGAATCTATATAGAACTCAGGAAAATCAGCAAGAAAAAATCAAACAACCTTATCAAAAAGCGGGCAAAGGACATGAACAGAAACTTTTCAAAAAAGCACTAATGGCCAAGAAACATATGAAAAAATGCTTAAAGTCTCTAATCACCAGGGAAAAATTGCAAATCAAAACCACAATGATGTATCACTTAACTCCAGTGAGAATATGCTTTATCAAAAAGTCCCAAAACAATAAATGTTTGTGTGGATGCAGAGAGATACACTGTTGGTGGGACTGCAAACTAGTACAACCTCTATGGAAACTAAAATGCAGATACCTCAAAGAGCTATAAGTAGAACTACCATTTGATCCAGCAATCCCATTACTGGGCATCTACCTAAAGGAAAAAAAAAAAAAAAGACATTCTATAAAAAAAACCCAAGAAAACCCCATATGCACTGGAATGTTTATAGCATCACAATTCACATTGCAAAGATATGGAAACAACCCAAGTGCCCGTCAATCCATGGGTGGATTAATAAAATGTGCTATATGTATATCAGAGAGTTCTGCTATATCAGAGAGTTCTACTCAGCCAAAAAAGACAATGGTGATCTTGCACCTCTTGTATTATCCTGTATAGAGCTGGAGCCCATTCTACTAAATAAAGTATCACAAGAATGAAAAAACAAGCACTACATGTACTCACTATCAAATTGGTATTAACTGATCAACATTTATGTTCACTTATAGTAGTTGCATTATTTAATAATGTTTAGTAACATTATTAAATAAAAGCACATAGACACAAGCATAACAGGAAACAAAATAAATGTTAATGTTAGCGAAGGTTAAGATGTGTGTATATATACATAATGAAGATGCAATATCCTCTTGAGCAGTGTTGGAAATAGTAGCTATGCCAGGGGAAAATTTATGTAGTCCCCTTGGCTGTAGGCTACACAATCATTGTGTTACACAAATATGCAAAAAAGCCATATCCACAGCTGTCTAAAATAAAATTGAAATTACACATTCATCTGGTGATGGGCAGATGGGAGGGTGAGGAGGGGATTGGTATATTCACACCTAAGAGATGTGGGGTGCACCATCTGGGGGATGGACACACTTGAAGCTCTGACTCAGGTGAGGTAATATATGTAGCCTAACACTTGTACCCCTGTAATATGCTGAAATAAAACATAAAATAAAAAATAAAAAGCTATAAAAATCAAATATCATAATTAAAGTTGTTTTGGCTTCAAAATAAATAATCAATTGAAGAGCAAGAAAATTATAATAGACAATTAGGAAACTCCTAAATTAATTTAAATAAAAGTAACAGAGGTCCAAAACTGAGTGGGATCTATGAGGATAGAAAGAATAAAAATAAACAAAAGGGCTTAAAGAAGTAGCAATATTAAAGAGTCAGCAGTAACCTAGAAATTTTCAGACTCATGTTTAAGAGAATGATGATGCTACTTAGAGATATATCCAAACCAAAAATGTTAGGAGAAGCAGGTTGGGTTCATTTTAGATATTGTAAATTTATAATTATTTGCTCTTTAATTATGGATGTACACTTTTCCTTTTTCTAAATTTCTGAGACTTGCAAAAATAATAAAGAAAAACATGCTTTTTATGCCAGAAAATAGGATAGAAACAATTCATCATGCCCAACATTATGTGAGCCTCCCACAGTACCCAAAATATATATGCTAGAAATTGTTAGAATATCTAAATTAGATCCACCTTCTTATTACAGTTGAAGATGAGAAGAAAACAAAGCTTTGTATTCTTTATTATCATTTTTAGAACTTGTAACATAAAAAATGGACTTCTATAAAAAAAGTAATTCAACATCAAAGTCCAATAAAGGAGAAAACTGGATTAAATATATTCATATATTAGTTTGACCTAAGTCTGGGAATTGGGCCAGACTTTTCAAATTACACTATCATTATTTACAAAAAAAAAAGGAAATGTTAACTAACATTATTAAATAAAAGCACATATACACAGGCATAACAAGAAACAAAATAAATGTTAATGTTAACGAATGTTGAGATGTGTGTATATATACATAATGCAGATGCAATATCCTCTTGAGCAGTGTTGGAAATACTAGCTATGCCAGGGGAAAATTTATGCAATCCCTTTGGCTGTAGGCTACACATTCATTGTGTTATACAAATATACAAAGAAGGCATACCCACAGTTGCCTAAAACAAAATTGAAATTACACATTTTGCATTTAAAGTTTTTTCTCACTGCTCCCTTTTCTTGATGAATGGCAGATAACGAGTTTCAGGTATTTGCAAAAACAAATGTAGTTTAAAAGTTACCTTAGTCTTCTAAATCTTTTCTATATGACATATCTTTTATACCCACAGCTTTTACACATTTACAGAAAAATTTATATGTGTTCAGAAAACTGCTATTTTGTATTCAAAATTGACCATGTTTTAAGCCATATTTCATTTGCTACATTCAGCTTGGTTAAGGGTAGATATGTTGGTATTTTGTTTGGATTCATTATTAAGGCAAATTATATTTTCTTCTTAAAATAGTTTTCCTAATCAGACTAAACATTTAGGCCACCTATCTAGACTAACATTCCTCTTTTTTCTCTGAAATATTTGATCTCTCTTTATCCATTCTGGGGTTTTGTGCATTTCTAAGATGATCGTCTTAGTGTGGGGTCCTGATTTTCCCAGTGACTTAGCAGCACAGTAATTTGGCTGCAATGTTGATGAGCTCAGACAAGAAGGAGGTGATGATGACAGGAAAGCATAATTGGGAAATGCTGCCCCGGGGAAGAAATAGTTCATGGCTGGAGAGATGTGCTACCCCAGCCACCCTTTCTCAAGTGATACTTATTTTTGAAAGACAGTGTTAAGAGTGTGCAATTGTAGAAGCAATGTGGTTACTTCAGCAATATATACCACACCATGTTTAAACTTGTTTTCTTTAAAGGTTAAAAAAAGAAAAATGCTCATCTCTTGAAGAAAATTCCAAACCTTCATTGTGAACAGTAATCCAACATTTCAATTTAGAATTTGAGAGCATTTTAAATAAGCAGCAATTATTCCAGGCAAACAGCAAATATAAATGCCAGCAGTCAAAAATCCTGTGAAAAGATATGATTAAAACTGAGATTTTATATATATATATATATATATATATATATATATATATATATATATGAGTGTGTATATTCATCTGTAGTTCTTGACTTTTAAAGTTCACGGATATTTTCCCGTGAGAACAAAATAAGGATTGAATGTTAAAGAAAAATATAAGAAAAATTTTAAAAAAGAAAAATTAAGATAATATTAGTATTTTGTTACCAACTCCACAGCCAAACATAGAACACTTCTCAATGATTGAAATTTAGTTTGAGGGAGAAGAAAACCATTATTATTATTATTATTATTGTTATTATTATACTATGAATTAGTTTTAGTTTTACTTTTGGCAGCATTACCTGCAAATCAGCTAACACAGGTAGTAGATCTGATCTTTTATTTATTATATCAGAAAAGGTGTAATTTCTCATTTTAAGGGAACATTTTAACCGAATTGTCTAATTATACATCACAAATGCAACAAGACCAGATCAAATCATGCGTCAGTGGAAAGATCTCTCTTCTCCTATGTCTTCAGTCATACTTTCCACCTGTTACCTTGATTTTTAAGATGCCTTCTCCCCAACTCTGTCGTATATAAGTTGCCCTTTTCCTACAGCTCTCCTCTTGCTGTCATCATGATTTTTAAATGCTTATTGATAGTTGTGATATATTTAAAAAGCAAATTCAAATATTAATAATAAATTCAAATATTATCTTACTCTCTGAAAGTAATTAGTGATATGCATTGTTTTAAATGCTTTTCCATGCTTATGCAACATATGGGTAGGTGTCTCTCTGCATTTATAGGTACTTATTTCATATCAGTGTACACAGATTTACTAATTTCTTTTAATAGCTATATAGTACTTTAGTATATAAATTAATCACTCTCAAGTAGCTAGTTATTTAATTTGTTTACATTTTCCCCAAAGGTGAACAATACCTCAGTGAACATCTAGCCATTTATGTCACTAAGTGCTGATCAGTGTATCCATCCACCATGTTCTCCAGCCAAGGATATACTACACATTCTCTTCATGATCATCTACTCCAAAATTTTCTAAATAGCTTTTTTTTAATGCAACAGTTAGCTCTCTTACACTTACACTTATAATAATTCTGCACAGCAATAAGCCAGACAAATATGTGGAAATAAATTCTATTTGTGTATTAGATATCAATGATAGGAAACATTATTCATATAAAAGTTAAAGCTAGCTAAGAATTCATTGAAACATTTTCATATACCATCTCTCCAAGTCTGCTTTTAAAGAGACTGTAACATAATTTCAAGAATAAGGGCCTTCTTGAATTGGGATCTGTGGAAATGAGATTATAGCTCCATAAGATTCTAGCAATGCCAAAGTTCTGGAATACCCTCTCGGCACAGGCACTCTCTTTTCATGCTAAAGACTAAATGAGGGCTCTGAAAACACTGCTTTAGCAAGCACACATTTGTTTCAGTGGTGCTGGATTTTCTATTGTTACCATCTTTTTTCTTCTCTTTGTAAAGAAAACTTGTAGGGACAAACATCTCTGTTCTGCTTACATTGAAATACCCTATTGACTTTAAGAAATGAGCATTGTTTTTTGAGGGGAGAGTGAAAATTAGTTATGAAATGATTTGAATCCTTGTTGAGATAATGATTCTGTGTTATAGTTATCTAAACAGAATGAGTCTAAAGTCAGTCTAAAGAATCATATCTCTTCAGATTTTATACTGATAATCTCAGAAGAGCACTTTGAAACAGAAAATTTCACTCCACTTTGAGAAGTGACTCTTTTATAAAACATGACCCTTTATGAGAGTTCATTCTTTTGAAAAATTGTCTAAGTACAGGAAAAGTAACTGAACAGCAAGGGGTAGTGGTCATGAGGTTTTGAACACTTTAGACTGTCAACTAGACCTCAAAATTTATCAGGCTCTGGAAAATCTATTGAAGTTGTAGGAAGTAACCAAGTGATTGCTACAGATGCATACACTTGAATTATTTTATGTGGTATTACATGACTTTTCTTTTTTGGGGGGAAGGAGGTGTCCAAAGCTGAGGGACCTAGGTGGTTTAGCCTTTTAATGCTCTCAACATTTTCTACCTCATATGTCAGGTCAAAATTGTAATAACAAAGCTCGCAGCAGCTGCCTATAATGTGTTTGGTTCTAACTCAGATGAAAGCATTTATCATTTCTCTCTACTTCATGAAAGCACTTGTATGCATATTTTCAAATATAAAGTCAAAAGACATTTCAAAGTTTGAATAGAATCCTTCCTACTCAAAATTAATCCAAAAAAGCAATACTTCGAAAACTTACTAAGTATTAACCAAATTATAATATTTTGTCCATTTAAATTTGTATGTCTTCAGGTCTGTTGGATGTTTTAATTGTATGTTTGATATTAAAACAACAGGCTCAATTTAACTTATGCAAAGATATGACTGACTGATCTCTTTTACTTAAATATCCTAAAATCTAAAGTTAGAATAATTTTGATGTTTTATAGGTAGTGTTTGTAAAACAGAAAACAAAGTTACTTTAATATCTTACTAAAACAGAAAACAAAGTTACTTTAATATCTTCAGAAAGATTTTTCTGAAATCTTTCATTTATATTTAGTATGTAATTTAGCCCTTATAACAATATTATTAAATAATTAATTGTTATAGTTTGTTTAAATGGCTTGTTTTGACTCCTTTTGGGATTTAGAGGGAGAAAACCCTATTCTTTCATTATATTATACTGTGCTATTCCAATAATATTTTCATTAAATTTTGTAGTAAAGAAGCTTTCAAAATATCACCTATATTTGGACTTCTATTTAGTATTTTAGAATGCATTATTATTATAATTTAAACTTGATTTAAATAAAAACATCTTTATAGAAAACCTGATATCATTTTTTTGATGGGGAAAGAGATTCCTTTGCTATCACTCTGTTAATTTTTATGTCTCATTGGTTATTTGTAAATCAAATCATTACTTTTATGATGTAAAATAAATTCTACAATTAATGTATTTAACTCAACAAATAAACCAATAATGTCACAACTTAAAATTTGTTTATAAAAATGAAGTTGGTCCCTGTAATTCAAAGCATAATTAATTAAGAGGTTACAAAATTCTGCTTACTCAAAAGGGCAAACATTTATTCTTTGGTACAATATATTCATTAAATATACATCCCCTGCAATCACTGTCCTAGGCTTTGAGTTTATGGTGATGATCAAAATTATTCATAGATTTCAAGGACCCTGCTCACATAGAGCTTACAGTCTATATGGGAAAATAATTTAGTAAAATACTCACATTAATATAATAGATATATACTTGATTCAAATTTAGATGATAGTTATAAAAAAAAGATACCTAAGTTAAGAGAACTGGCTTAAAACTAGGGGATCAAGGAAGGCAAAGAATTATTGATTAAGTTGAAAGAAATCCATGGGCTGGGATGACCGCATGGGCATGGTATAGGGTGTATCTATGAGATGTAGTCAGGACAACAGCCCTGGAGCAAGAGGCAGCATGCCCCACACCCTATTCAGTGGAGAGAAGTTCTTTATTGTGTCCAAAGCAGAAGACCACATTGTGAGTTGATGCTAAAGAATTCTGGGACTTGATTATGCAAGCAGTCTGGAATTTATCCAAAATGAATGGGGAAGCCGTTAAAGGGATTTGGTGTAGAGTGGTGGTAGCAAGGTCAGATTTGCAGTTTGAAACTCTCTCTCAGCTTGTATCATGGCAGGACAATTGTAGGGCCCTGGATTGGAAGAAGGAAGAAAAGTCAGGGGCCCTATCACTAGCCAATAGAGAGATAACAGCAGCATGAATTGTTGGGGGGGAGATGAGAACACCCTATTTGTTGTTTTGGTTTTTACATATATTCAGGCACCTCAAAGCAGGAATGCTATTCAACATATATAACATCTGGAACAGAAATAAGCACCAAACAAACATCATGGGAGACTGATCGATCAGCTCATACTCCAGGACATGCATGGATACCGCTTTGCACAGCAATATGATTTTAAAACACTCTTTCGAATCTATATAAACAAAGTAAAAATGTTAAAAGTTCATTTCATGCTTTTGTTTTTCAGGTGATTAGATTTTTAGTAGCTTACATTACATAGCAGCTTGATGAGATATACTTTTAATAGTAATGTTTTTTTTTTTTTTTCTTTTTTACCACATAAACATGGCAAATGATACTTTTCCTTGTTAATTGCAAGGCCAAGTTAAATTTACCAGATGTCAATACTTATATGAAAAGAATGTTGCAACCAAACTGAGGAAATACTGTCTGTTTTGCCTAAAGAAAGCATCTCACTGAATATCTGGAAAGCTCATTGTCTTCCAATTATGGCTCTTTTATGAGTCACCATAACTTAACTATAGCTGTAATGTAATTGACCAGCACTGATGAGGAGATCAATAACCACTAAAACAAAGTAAATGGTGTCTGAGTGCAAGGAATACTTACCATTTTTGTCTCTGAGGAAGTACATCTCATTTAAATGTATTTCGGCTCCTGATATTTTGTATATTTTTTAAGTAAACTTCAATTTTACTAAAATCTCTGCAATAGCTAATCAATATATTTAATTATATACTCTCTCCCATTGTGTTTAAATAGGATCAGTGCATGTTTTAGATAAGAAATGCTGTGCCATTTGATTTCATCAGAAAAACAATTACTGGTAGGAATTTGTTTTTAGCTCTCCCTGATATTCAGCTCAAAAGCATATTATACATAAGCCTTTGGAGAATACAGTTGGAGAGCTTGGCTTCAGGTCTCAAAATGTAGGGGATAAGTGGTAAAGGGATGTCTCTTCATCCTCCATATAAAATTATCTTTACATACGCAAATATTTCAATGTAGTATTTCAAATGAAGAAAGATAAACTGAGATCACACCATTGGGGGCACCAAGGTTGTCAGTTTATTTTTTTCCTTCGTCATTTTATATTTTGATTTATACGTAATATTTTACATACATATGGGTACATGTGATATTATGTTACAGGCACAGAGCATGTAATGATCAAGTTAGGGCATTTGAGGTATCCATTGCTCTGGGTATGTAGCATTTTTGTGTGTTGATAACATTTCCTTTTTGTTCTTCTAGCTGCTTTGAACTATGCAATACATTCTTGCTAACTATAGTTACCTTACTCTGCAACCTAACATTAGAACTTATACCTTCTATTTAACTGCATGTTTGTACCCATTGATCAACCTCTCTTAATCCCCCTGTCTCACCCATACACTCTTCCCAGCCTCTGGTATGTACCATTCTACACTCTACCTCCATCAGATCCACTTTTTTGGCTCCAACATATGAATGGGCTATTTGTCTTTTTGCGCCTGGCTTATTTTACTTAAAAAAAATGACCTTCATTTCCATCCATGTTGTTGCAAATGGCATCATTTAATTCCTTTGTGTGGCTAAATAATATTCCATTGTGTATATATGCTACCTTTTCTTGTGCATTTATCCATTAATGGACACTTAGGTTGCTACTGTGAATAGTGCTGCAAGAAGCATATTAGTGTGGGTATCCCTTTGGTTTAGTGATTTATTTTTCTTTGAATAAGTACCCTGTAGTGGGATTGTTGAATTCTATGGTAGTTCTATTTTTAGTTTTTAATTTTTTGAGAAATCTCCATACTGTTTTCCACAATGGCTATACTAATTTATATTCCCACCAATAGTGTATAAGAGTTCCCTTTTTTCTGAATGTTCACTAGCATCTGCTTTTTTATTATTTTTATTTTTTTGTCTTTTTAGTAATGGCCATTTTAAGTGGTATAAGATAATATATGATTGTGGGTTTGATTTGCATTTCTCTGATGATTAGTGATGTTGAGGAATTTTTTGATATACCTATTAGTTATTCGTATGAATTCTTTTGAGAAATGCCTATTCGTGCCCTTTACCCACTTTTTTATTTCAGCATATTATGGGGGTTCAAATGTTAAAGTTACTTATATTGCCTTATCCCCCCCACCTCCCTTGAGTCAGAGCTTCAAGTGTGACTATCTCCCAGACAGTGTGACTCACACTCATTATGTACATATATACACCCATCCCCTCCTCTACCCTCCCATCTGCCTGACACCTGATAAATGTTATTCCTATATGTCCATTTAGGTGTTGATCAGTGAAACCAATTTGCTGGTGAGTACAAGTGGTGCTTGTTTTTCCATTCTTGGGATACTTCACTTAGTGGAATGGGTTCCAGCTCTATCCAGAAAAATACAAGAGGTGCTATATCATCATTGTTTCTTATAGCTGAATAGTACTCCATGGTATACATATACCACATTTTATTAATCCACTCATGCATTGATGGGCACTTGGGTTGTTTCCACAACTTTGCAATTGTGAATTGTGCTGCTATAAACATTTGAGTGCAGGTGTCTTTTTTATAGAGTGTCTTTTGTCCTTTTGGGTAGATGCCTAATAGTGGCATTGCTGGATCAATGGTAGATCTACTTGTATCACTTTAAGGTATCTCCATGTTGCTTTCCACAGAGGTTGCACTAGTTTTCAATCCCACCAGCAGTGTAAAAGTGTTCCTATCTCTCTGCATCCACACCAAGATTTATTGTTTTGGGATTTTTTTTCATAAAAGTCATTCTTACTGGAAATAAGTGATATCTCATTGCAGTTTTGATTTGCATTTCCTTGATGATTAGAGATGTTGAGCATTTTTTCATATGTTTGTTGGCCATCATTCTGTCTTCTTTTGAAAAGTTTCTATTCATGTCCTTTACCCATTTTTGATAGGGTTGCTTGATTTTTTTCTTGCTGATTTTCCTGAGTTCTAAAGAGATTCTAGTTATCAGCCCCTTATCAGATATGTAGCATGCGAAAATTTTCTACCATTCTGTAGGTTGTCTGTTTGCTCTGGTGACTCAATACCCTTCACAATAGTCACAAAGAACATAAAGTACCTAAGAATATATTTAACTAAGGAAGTAAAAGACCTCTACAGGGAGAACTATGAAACACTGAGGAAAGAAATAGCAGAGGACGTAAGCAGATGATATGATGGAAATCCATACCACAGTCGTGGGTCAGCAGAATCAACATTGTTTAAATGTCTATACTATTCAAAGGGATCTACAGATTCAATGCAATCCCTATTAAAATACTAAGATCATTTTTCACAGATATAGAAAAAATAATTTTACACTTCGTATGGAACCAGAGAAGACCCTGTATTTCAAAAGCAATTCTAGGCAATAAAAACAAAATCATAGATATCAATTTTCCAGATTTAAAACAGTACTACAAGGCTATAGTAATTAAATCAGCTTTGGATTGGCACAAGAATAGGGACATTGACCAGTGGAACAGAACTGAGAACCCAGATATAAAACCATCCTCCTATAACCATCTGAAATTGTGGAAGACTGAAGCAGGATCCACACCTTTCACCTCTCACAAAAATCAACTCACATTGGGTAACAGACTTAAACCTAAGGTATGAAACTATTAGAATTCTAGAGGAAAACATTGAAAATACTCTTCTAGACATTGGCCTAGGCAAAGAATTTATGAAGAAGACCATATAGGCAATCACAGCAACAACAAAAATAAATAAATGGGACCTGATCAAACTAAAAAGCTTCTGCACAGCCAAAGAAACTGTCATGAGAGCAAACAGACAACCTACCCACTTTTTAAAGGAATTATTTGTTTTTTTTTTTTTTTACTGTTGAGTTGTTTGGGTTCCTTGAATATTCCAGATATTAGTCCTTAGTCGGATGAATAGCTTGCAAGTATTTTGTCTCATTCCACAGATTGTCTGGCAATCTAATTTACTATAGCTATTAAAAATACCTAGAAATAAATTTAATGAAAGAGTTAAAATATCTCTACAAGGAAAACCACAAAACACTGATAAAAGTAATTGAAAAGGACATAAACAAATAGAAAAAAAAAATCCCATTCTGACGGATTATAAGAATTAATCTCATTAAAATGACCACACTGCCCAAGCAATCTACAGATTCAAGACAATCTCTGTCAGAGTACCAGCATCTTTTTTCACAAAATAATAAAAAATTCTACACTTCATATGGAATCTAAAAAGAGCTCAAATAGAAAAATCAATCCTGAATAAAGAGAGCAAAGCTGGACGCATCACACTATTTGACTTTGAAATATATTACAAGGCAAAAGTAACCAAAACAGTGTGGTACTGGTATGAAAACAGACACATTGACCAATGAAACAGAATAGAGAAGCCAGAAATATAGCCATGTATTTGCAGCCAAGTGATCTTTCACAAAGACAAAAAGAATGTACACTGGGAAAAGGATACCCTCTTCAATAAATAATGCTAGGAAAATTGGATATCCATATAGAAAAGATTGAAACTGGATCCCTATCTCTCAACATATTCAAAAATTGACTTAACATGGATTACAGACTTAAACATAAGACCTAAAACCATAAAATCACTAGAAGAAAACATAGAAAAAACACTTCATGATATTGGTGTAGGCAACGATTTTATGGCTAAAACCACAAATGACAAAAACAGAATAGACAAATGGGACTATACGAAACTAAAAAGCTTCTGCACAATCATTTTATTAATGATTACCAGTTTTTAAAAATTTCTGGATCTAGACTGACTCACTTGTTATAATTACTGAATGATTTGGGTACATTGAAGTTGTCATGATATGTGTAGGTCTCCCCTTTTTGGAGTAGTATATTAATCCTTCCTAATTATTAACATACTTATCTATTTCTTAAACACAGCTTAGTTTTTGAAATTGCAAAGAGGTTTCTGTCTGAGCTACAAAAGATGTTGGGATGGATTGAGGTTCAAGTAGGATGAAGTTGGACTTCAAAATGTTAGAATTATCAGTAATGGACAACACAGTGTACTAAGAAAGTTTCAGAGGATAAGTCAGGATGCATAAGATGATATAAGTTTTAATGCTGACAGAGGCCATAGTAAACTTTTGATAATGGGTTAAAAAAAAAGGAACAAAAAAAAAAAAAGAAAAGCATTAGTACTAGACAATGTATGTTGGTGATTATAATTTATATTAATATCTATATATATCCATATTGATCTATTATATATATCTATATCTATCTATTTATCTGTAATTATTTGCTTAAAATATAGAGTTGACAATTGGAAGAGTACATCTCACATGGTCTATTCTAGTTAAATCTGAAAGTATAAAAGATTATGATTATAAGCATTTATGTTTCAATCAAGTAGCAAGTACTGTTAAAATGGTATATCCAATCAGATATTATCAGGGACATGTGATTGCTGCAGATTATTCTACTGTCTTAGGAGATAGGCTGTGGATATCCACATTGTGATTTGGGAGTTTCAGAGGACAAAGAGAATTGCCTGCTGAACTCACAGTCATGTTTGGAAGAGACAAGCCGGCAAAGATAAAAATTATCTACAACTGACTTGATTGGATCTGATGGAACCGCATCTGGAAAGGTGTGTGCTTACCATTCCTGGAATTAGGTTGGGGGCTGAATCTCTGGGCAGTTTTGCTGAATCATTAGGCATACAAGTTTTGGCGGCCATGTGTTGTGAATTTAGGAAGCAAAGAATATGAATATTTATAATTATCTGGTCCTTTTCATAGTGTATTTATTAGCACCAAAACAATTTTAGATGGGCTATCACCAAAAATATTTCAAAATAAACTGCAGACTATTTAACACACCTTATGATCCCCAATGTTATGTGCTACAGTAATCCAAGTAAATATCCATTAACGCATCCATTGTTCAGTAGATTTTACTGTACTGATTTTTAACAGAACTGCTTTAAACACTGTATCAACAGTTTTAAATTCAAATGCTCAGTGGCCAACCCCCAATATAAATGAATGGATCTGACATTCTGGAAGACTTAGAGAGATAACAGGATGCAAAGGAGACTAAGCAAAATGAGGAGTCTTCCTCCCACATAAACAGCTGCTGCTCAGATTAACCTAATGGTTGCCTCATGGAAATGCAGCCCTATTGGAAATTTTTTGTATTATTTTAGATAAAACTTATAATATTGTTAAATCCAGCAACTAATTCTGTTATTTTTATAATGCTAAACTGCCAGAAAAAGTAAATATGCAACTGGAAATGACCCGAGGCCACCAGGAAGTAACCTTGCCTGTGTCAGTATTGAGAAAATTACACCAGTGTAAAAAGTCTTTCACTAGCTCTGTGTTTTGGAGGGAATGTACTGGACCAACGTTTCAGAATCTCTGTTTTTCACAATCACTCACAGCAAAAATTCCAGAAACATATTGTTACGAGTGCGATTTTTAAATATGAACACATATATGTTGCTGGAATTTAGTCATGAAATAATAATTTAACAAAAGTGTTGATTTGAAGTTTATGCCTCCCATCATATTAAAAATAATAGAATCTTCTTGGTTACTTTCCATTTCTCTCTCTCTCTCTCTCTGTTTTATTTATTTTACTGCCTTATTTCAGTCCACAACCTCTCTCCTCCTCCTGGCCTATATGAGGTCTTCCCACTTCCCAATCAGTTCCCCGTTTAGCTAGAGGGAAGCAGGGAAGAAATCTGGGTTAGGAAGATTTCCAGTGTACCATGAAAGGAGGCAATGACTACTGCAGAGCCTGCTACACTAACTAACAGAACCATTCGAACGTTTTCTGTATTAAAAAATTCTATCCCTTGTTTGGTTAAGAATAGTATCAAAATAATTTAATCACCTGCATTTCAGCTTCTTGCACTCTGACTTCTGGTTAGAAGAGGAGTGGATCAGCAGAGCTTGCTGCACAAGCTGTTTCTGAATAAATAGGGTCCCTTTTTTC